>BQNB010048507.1:10690-24851 GCA_026074375.1 Tanacetum coccineum
TAAGCCCACTTAAGCCCATTAAGCCACCAGCCACTTTAAGCTTAATAACAGCTTATTTATAAGCTAAATTTTTAGTTTTAAATTTTTCTTAGGATCTTTATAGTTTAATTCATTTTCCCTAAATTTTTTAGAATTTTTTATAATCGTTTAATATTTTTTAACATTTATTTTCTTTAAAACTGTTTTTTAATTATAATAAATTAAATAAAAATCAAAAAAATATTTTTCTTTTTTAGAAAATTTTATTTTATCATATTGCACTTAGGAAAAATATAAAAACTTTCGTAGGGTAATTTTTGCAAAATTTTAATTTTTAAGGAACGGGTTTCGGGCCCGAATCTCGTTTTCTTGTTTTTGAACTCAATTTAACTCCGTTTTCGTTCTAGTTTTCTTTATTTTTACTTTTTAGTCAATTTAAGTCCATTAAAAGTGAAAAAATTAATTTAGGCTTAATTTTGAAAAAATTAGGGTTTTTAGTGTGTCGTTTTAGCTTCCCATTTTCATTTTTAGTATAATTTCTGTAATTTTCTCGTTTCAGTATAGATTGCTTTATATTTCTCGTAGATTTAGAAATCCAATCCAAATCTTGTTCTATTCAATCATCAAGTGTCAATCCAACTCTCGACTTTCTAATTTACTCTTCGTTGGGGATAAACGACCCAGGAATATTCTATACTACTTCCAGTTTCATTGATTTTCTTGATAATTATCCTTATTATATATTTATAAGTATTATATATTTATTTATATAAAAAGGGTTAATTAAAGAATAACTAATCAAGCTTAGTTAAAATTAAGCTCAAAAGTTGTTGTTTATCTGTTTTGGTATGCAGTTTGGTCCTAAGTGCTTATTAGAATTTCTCAGCTTTTTACTTGTTGTATATACATTTTTCTTGCTTATTCTAACTTATTAGGGTAGAGTTGGGGTATTGGTAGCTTATCAGTTCTTATTTAAGCTTATTCTTAAGTTTTCAAGTTTAGTGAAAAAGCTTTTATCATTTAAGTCTTAACTGTCTGTTTTAAAAGCTATTTTCCAGCTTATTCATTAGCTTTCACAAAAAGTAGCTTTTGTAAAACTTGCTTATTTTTAGCTAATTTACAACTTTGTTTAAAAAGTTTTTGAAAAAAGGGAAACCAAGGAAGTCAGGGGTGAGCAAGGCTCGAACCCCTGACCTCAACCTAGTCTCAACCTCTTATAGCACTCAACACCCACACACTAACCACTGCACCCTTGGGACTTTTACGTCCTAAGGTGCGTTTAAAATTCTTTTACCCCCTTTTTGATTCTTAGTTATAATAAGCATTTCGAATGCTTATTTGATTTTTCCCGGCTTATTGAGTTTAGCACTTTAGGATTTTTCATTTTTCCTGCATATTGCTTATCCTTAGCTACTTTTAGAAATTTTCTAGGATTTTTAGCTTAAAGTTTTATAATTTTCGTGAATTAAATTTTGTTAAAAACTTTAAAAAATCATAAAATATAGAAAAATAATCAAAAAAATAAAATTCTTTTTTATAAAATTTTCTTTTATCATATTTTAGGCTTAGGTTTGAAATTGACTTTCGTAGGGTTAATATTTTGAATGTTCACTTTTTAAAGAACGGGATTTGATCCCCGTTCTCGTTTTCTTTATTTTTAAGCTTAAAACACCATCGTTTTAGAATTTCCTTAGCCTTTTCTTTTCAAATAGTCAAATAGGATTAGAAAAAATTTAGAAAATCATTTAGGGCTTAATTTTAGTATTCTTGCTTATTTGTCGCGTTTTATTAAATTTCTGTTAACGTTTTTCGTAGTTAGTTTTAATTGTGCCTTTATTTGCTCACTATTAGAATTTTAGAAAACAATCATCTTCGAACCAATTCAAGTCATTGTCCAAATAACAAACGAGGTCTCAATTTCATAAGTCTTTGGGAAAATGACCCGGTAATCACTTACCGGTTAAACGTGTTTTTTTGTGTAGATTTTTTACTTTTTAAATCTTTGTCCTCAAGAATTTTTAGTAAATTTCTTTATACTTTGATATTTATTACGCATATATACTTGAACCTACACCAAGTTTTTGGCGCCGTTGCCAGGGATTTGTGATTAAGATTCCTTCGTTTGGATTTGTCGATCGTGATTTGAAGAACCTTTCGTCTTCGAAAGTTACGTCTTTTGAAAAAAAAAAAAAACAAAAAATAATCAAAAATATAAAAAGTAAAAAACTATTTTTTTAATAAGTAGAAGTTTAATAAATAATAAAAAATACAAAAATATTTGCTCTTCCGGATTTTTCGATTTTTATTCTCTTAATTACTAAAATATACATCAATTTAATTCTCTTACTAGAGAATTTTGTGAATATTCAATTAAATAATTTCCCGAACTTAAGATTCAAAATTTACCGTCTTGTGTCACTTACGAAAAAGGCACACCTATTTTGTGAAATAAGCTATTAGGAGGGTTGTTCCACGAAACTACGACCCGAAGGGACTAACGTTTTTAAGGCGATTCGCTCCCACTACGTCCCCCGCTTGCAAATTTTACTTAAGGGGGGGCAGGGGAGGGGGGGGGGGGGAGGGTGGTTCCCTAAGTTTGTTGATTATTCGGTAAAACAAAAATATTTTTGTATATATATTTTTCTCTTTTCATTTGTTTGTTTAGTGCATGCGCACTAGAAATTCCAATTTTCCAAATAATTCGAACGTAACCATTCCGAGACGTCGAAATAGAGGACGTGCTCCAAACATAGTCGAACCCGAGCTTCGTACTATCATTGAAGTTGCACCAATGGCGGAACGAACAATGGAAGAGCTACTCCGTGCACCCACGGAAGGGTATGGAGAAGCTATCGTTTTACCAGAAATTAATGCGGATCATTTTGAGATTAAGACGAATTTGTTACAACTAGTTCAAGCTAGCCCGTTTCACGGTTATGAGAGGGAAAATCCCCACGCTCATATTAATAGTTTCAAAAGGATTACCTCGACTTTACGATTTAGAGATGTACCGAACGATGTTATTAAGCTAATGATGTTTCCATATTCACTCGAGGGGGCCGCTAAAGTTTGGTACGAGAAAGAACCACCTAATTCGATCTTGACTTGGGAGGATCTCGTAACCAAATTTGTGAATCAATTTTTCCCTCCTTCGAAAACCACTCACTTAAAGAATGAAATTTCTCGTTTTACACAAAAATTCGAGGAGACTTTTAGTGAAGCATGGGAACGATTTAAGGAAATGCTTAGAGCTTGTCCTCACCACGGATTTACGGAGTTAACTCAAGTTGATACCTTCTATAACGGTTTAAACGAGAACGATCAAGACTCCTTAAATGCCGCGGCGGGTTGGGGGAAAAATTTGTAAGTAAGACGGGGACTAGAGAGGCCTTTGAACATCAATTGGAACAAATCAAAAGTTGTTATTAGTAATAAATCGAATGTTTCTAGGATGAATACGACTTCTAGGGAAAGTGTTAGTAAAACGGATGAGAGAATTGATAAGCTTGCGGATCAAATTTCGACCTTAGTTGAAATTGTTTCTAAGAAAGTTGTCACTCCCGCTCCGGTTAAAGCGGTTGAGGAAATTTGTGTTACTTGTAGTGGGCCTCATGCTTGGTACAATTGTCCTAATACCGATAACAATCAATCTAGTGTTTGTGCGGCTACGGGTACTTACATTCAAGTTAACCCTCCAAACCGTGTTAGTACAAATGGCACTCCGGTTTTAGCTCTTGGTGCAAAACTATGTCAATAATAGGTATAATCAAAATCAAAGGTCAAGGGAATAATTTTAATCGGGGAAATAATTTTCATGGAAATCAAGGTTTTCAAGCTCAAAACAATCATGCTCCAAATTTTCAAAATCAAGGATTTCAAAACCAACCTTTTCAAGTGCCTAATAATCATGTTCAACAAGAGTTTTCAAATGAGTTTTCAAGTTACAAGAGAACTAATGATTCAACTTAGAGAAACATGCAAAATCAAATCTATTCGTGAAGGAGAATTTAAGAATGTAATTCAAATCTCGATGAAGACTCAACAAGCCGTCTTTGATGAACCAACAAAATGTTTTTCAAACTAACTGGCAAAATATGTTAAGAGGATTCTTTACAAACCAAGCTCATCTTCGGGTTATCTTCCGAGTATATACATTCCAAAACCGAAGGGTGAGATGAAAGCGCTTCACTACTCGAAGTGGTTGTGATACGAGGCACCTCGTCTTTCTTATCATTCTCCTAAAAGGTGTAGAAGGAGAAACGAGGGAGACACGGAAAACGAGCAAAATATTTTCCAAGGACCGTTACCGACTCACATCCCACCTCCGGTTAACCCCATTCCGATTCCGGAACCCGATGTTCCAAAGACTTTACCTAAGCCGAATATTCCATATCCTTCGCGACGTAATGATCAAAAATCCTGTGAAAAAGCTTCGAATCTAATGGAGAAGATTTTTCAAATCTTTCAAGATTTGCGCTTCGACATTAGCTTCGCGGATGCTTTACTTTTGATGCCAAGATTTGCTCCTACGATTAGGAATTTGCTTATGAATAAGGAAAAGTTGCTTGAATTAGCTAAGATACCGTTGAACGAGAATTGCTCGGCGATGCTTCTCAAAAAGCTTCCCGAAAAGCTTGGAGATCCCGGCAAGTTTCTTATTCCATGTAATTTCCCGGGAATGGATGTATGTCACGCCTTGGCCGATCTTGGCGCAAGCATAAATCTTATGCCCCTTTCTATTTGGAAAAAGCTTTCTTTACCCGAACTTACACCAACTCGGATGACTTTAGAATTAGCGGATCGATCCATTACTCATCCTAAAGGACTTGCCGAAGATGTTTTTGTCAAAGTTGGGAGTTTTCACTTTCCTACCGATTTTGTTGTTGTTGATTTTGAAGCCGATCCTCGGGTTCCTCTCATTTTAGGAAGATCCTTTTTGAGGACCGGCCGTGCTTTAATTGATGTGTACGAAGGAGAGCTTATTTTAAGGGACGGGGATGAACGATTAATTTTTCATGTCAATAAGCATCCTCAAAAGCATGCAAACGAGTCGATTAAAATGATTAATTTCATTGATGTTTCATGCGAGGATAGTGTTGGAGAAGTTTTAAGATTGAAAAAATCAAATCATTTCTTGAGTGGCAGTACCACTCCGCTTTCTGATTCTAGTCCTAGTCTCACATCTTTTGAGACTAGAGATTCTCTTCTTGAGGAGTTCGCCGATGAACTCGCTCTTCTTGACCCATTTCCACCGGGAAATGAGGATGTTGATGTTGAAGCCGAACTTAGAGAAATTGAATTGTTGCTTAACCGTGATCCGTCAACAAATTTTTCACCTACGATTACGATTGATCCTAATCCCTAGAAGTTTACCGACGAACCTGTTCTAGCTTGTTTACCTCCACCGGGAGATGACGAATCATTTCTTAAGGAGGGTGTTCAAATAGAAAATTTTTAAGTTTATTCAAACCCTCTTTTTGAATTTGATGATAATTACAACTCCAGTAACATTAATCCTCTTTTTAAAGAGATATTAGAGGATGTCGAGAGCAAGGAATCCAATGTTTCTAATTTTGATGAGCCAGTTTTACTTAACACACCTCTTTTCGATGAGGATGAGTGTTTCGATCCAGGAGGCAATATTGATGAGATCGATGCTTTTCTAGCTATTGAAGTTTCTACTAATATTGAGGAAGGTTATTATGACTCAGAAGGAGACGTATTCTATCTTGAGAGTTTGCTTAGTGATGATACCACCCATAATCTCTCTCCTGAAGTGTTTTTCGATCATGAACCACAATGCTTTAAGGATGAATCCGAACTTGATACTTTGGAAAATATGGTTAAAATTTTTGATCTCGGGATCTAGGAGAAAACTTTTTTCTCATCAAGTGTTGAGATTACATATAAGGACCACCTTTATATTTTCTTAACAATTGTTGTCCAAATTCCTTTTTATCATCCATGTGACTTTCTTTTCTCCTTTGGGAGTCTGAAGACACCATTTTTGACCCCGACATCTTCGCTTTTCATTTTTCTTCTAAAGTAGCGGTGGCAGTTTAATGTTCCAATGAATTTTGTTTTTCCACTGTTTCATCCATCAAGGATGGTATGAATTCCAGAGGATCGAGTCAAGCCTATGCATGTGACTCGGTTACCAAAAACAAAGCGCTTCGTGGGAGGCACCCCATGCTTATCTATTTTTCTTCTTTCTTATTTCTAATGTGATGTGAGAAGGCTTGTACTCTTCCGATTCTTGTTGTTTGTACTTGTGATTGTTTGTAGGATTAACCCAAAATTTTTGAAGACTCTCGTGTTCGGTGTTTTGTCCCGGTCCACTCGAGCTTCCTAGCCTTTGCTTGCCATTAGTTTGGGGAAATCCGATATCCTAGATTATTATCGACTAACATTTATCTTTTAGCATACTTGATAAACGGCTTAAGATTTTTGTGATACTTTCTCCATGCTCGGATTATGCATTCGACTTTTTGAGTTCTAGTATGGGGTTTTTAAGCCTTAGACTAGGAAACATTAAGGACAATGTTTAATTTTAGTATGGGGTAGTATATCTTCGATATGATCTTACCTACCTTTGCCTGTTGTTCTCACGTACCCCGTTTTCCCACAAAAATTTTAAATTTTTAAGTATTAATATCTAGTTTATTGTTCATATATATATATATATATATATATATATATATATATATATATATATATATATATATATATATATAAGTTAGTAGAAATAAAAAAATAGTTGACACGAATGTAGGTTTTTCGTTGGTGAGAACGAAAAGTAAATTTTGACCCGACCGGTTTTATATCTTAGCTTTCTCCTTAACTGTAAATAGATTGATTTTGCTAATCTTTTATACAAGGAGCTATAAAACGCAAGTCTAGCTTGAAAAAGTCAAGACTTTGCAAGTTCCCATAATTGATTTTAAATATGCGAAGATCGATTTATTAGGATTAAGATTGTGCCATGTGATTGTTAAAGTTACCATCTGTTATTCGTTAGGCTAAGTATTCACGAGTTCTTATTAGTAATTTTAAATTGTGAAGAACAGAGATGATAGGTGTTAGAGTATAAGTTTTGATGCTAAACATAGAATAGTTGGATTTCTTTAAGGCTCATAAAGGTTAATTGTGGCTTTTTGCTCCCATCAGCTTAATAAACATTATATAATTGTTAAATAAATAAAGTTTCTTTGGTTTTTGCGATTCTTAGTTTAGATCACTTTGTAGAGATTCCTTCTGGTGAAAGTAAGGTACACTTCGAGGTGTTGGACAGTGTTGTGGGGAAATAGACTCATGGACCATGGTCGGCTCGCATAACGATAATGGCAGTGTTAAAAAAGACACACAGGACTTGAAAAATTTGGCTTATAATTAATAATTAATTATGTAATAAACCGAAGCAAAAAAGACTTCTGGATCATGGTCGGTTCGCTCATACCAATGTTGAACAGTCGTTTAAAGGGTGGAGGTAAAATAATCAATAATAACTGTGGGCTGATAAATGTTTAACTGCTCTTGCACGGATTCTAAACCGAATGTTGACAGTCTTTCTAAATAAGGCACATAGTAATAATAATCTGAGACTGGTAAAAGTTTGCTGCATCTTGCCGGCTCACAACCGATGTTGCAGCTTTTTAATAAAAAAGTCGAGGTATTTACGAGGTTCGAATTATGTTTTCTGAACTTTGCGGGCTCATAAACGATGTTGTAGCTTATAAAGACCGAGGGGTTAATAATATTGCTATAATAAATAATAATAAGAAGAATAAAGCCAAATTTTGACTCCGGGGTTATCTAAATAAAGCCTCCGTCTCTGGACTCGTAGTTGAGTTGTTGCAGATAAAATAAAAAGGATAACTCCTAAATCATGCGAAACTAGAACCTTAATGTGGCATTATTCTACCATATCGTCTCTTTAGGGAATGGATTTCACTATTAATTGTCTAAACGGGTTTACTTTATAATAAGGACTAATTTATTTGTCACCATTTTATTTATATTAAATCCTTAGTAGGAAATTAGGAATAAGGTGGAAAAGGTAAGTACACAATTTGTTTTATTATGTGAGTGTTAGAATCATAACTTGTATTTTTTAAATGATCTTGTTTTTAAGCTTGGCTTGGAGAGGTGAAAGTCAGGGACGATGAATTTATCCATTTGGACACTTTTTGTGCTTTTTGTTCCATGATCCTAAATGTTATCAATGAATAATGAAAGTAATACATTATGTCACACATAAATAAGTTGTAAGTTGTAAATTAGAAAAATTATAAAAAAAATAAAAATAAAAATAATAATAATAATAAAAAAATATAAAAAATATATAAAAGAAAAGTTTTGAAAAATGGGGAAATGGGTGTTTTATACTTGTGATTTTCTTAACTACTCCACACAAAAAGACTTTGCTACTTTTCAAAGGATTAGGTTTTGGGGAGGTTTATGAGGTATTTGGTTTTTAAAGCATATAATATTGCGTAGAGGACATCGCATAACTTGTTTGGGGGAATTTTGCTATGTGAGAAATCACATATCCTTTTTGTACCAAAAATGACCCTAAAATGAACAAATTGTGCAAATTATGCTTGTATATTGCTTGCTTTGTCATTTGTGATGTGTAGGTACGGATATTGCAAAAATCACAAGAAAACGGTCAAAACCGAGCAAACACGAACACGAGAACAGACAGAGTGTACAAGAGCCGGGAGTTTCTAGCAAAGTCAACCTTGGTCAACCCTTGGTCAAACCACAAAAAGACAAAACCTTTAAAATACCCAAATAACCTTTAATGTTAAATCAAATTTCACCAAAAACCCTAAATCACTAACACCGTTAGTCATTTTTACTAAATAGCTAACGGTCGTTAACTCTTTAACTATAAATCCTTTTAACCTATCCCGAGCCCAAATTACACTGGCCCAAAACTCTTTTTATAAATCCCGAGCCCAAGACCCTTCTTTTTACTCCGGGTCAAACAAGTCAATCAAAAGATATAAAAAGAAAAAAAAGGGCGCGAATGATTTTTACTATTCATCCGTCATCCCAAACTAATTACCCTGCTTAAATTAGAAGGGTAAAATCTCCTCCCTTTCATTAATCCTATGTGGCACGATTGAGTACACGGTTGCTAAGTCCTTATCCTTGTAAATACTGTTTTGGGACGATTGGGATTCATGGTAGTATTTATTTCGCAGAAGAATGGGGAAGAAAAGTTAAGTCAATACCCCCATACGTTTGTTAGATGATCTCCATGTTATTTTGATCCACCTCAAATCGGGTCATTAGTTAGATTGTAAATATCGAGCATGTAAAATCTCAAATGTAAGGGTACGTGTTATAAACCCCAAGTTGTGATGTAATATGTTATTCAAAAAAAAAAGAAAAAAAAGAGAAAAATAGAAAAGAAAAAGAAAGAGATTGATGTAGAGTTGTGTAGAGTTTGTATATCTTCGTCTGAGTCTTGGCTTAGCAACCAAACCAACGTGTATTCGTGTAAATAATTAGCTAACCCTTCCACTCTAAATTCACCCAAAGCCACCCAAATGTATCCCATCCATTTCCGTTTCCATTATATGTTATCTTACACCTACACCCCACAACCCTTTAAAAAGACCTCTTAGATAGTAATGAATCATGCTTGCGCCTAGCGGTGAAGGTTTGATCCTTTACCAAGCCTATAGTAATTTATATGCTATGACAGGTAATGAGTGTTAATTTTCTGTTTCCCCATTATTTTATAATTTATTATACACCCGAGAGAAAGAGAGAATCCAAAACACTTATGTGAGGTGCTAGTGTATACTTTCCGTTCTTTTAATTACGAGGTCTAGAAGGTTGTGTTGTAAAATACTTTTAAAGAGTAGGTTAAATGACCCTAATACTGCTATTGTCTAGGTAAAAAAGCCCATTTGCTTGAGGACAAGCAAATCTCAAGTGTAGGGGTATTTGATGAGGTGTCATTTTATACACTTTTTCGGGGTCATTTAACCCCTTAAATCGGGCATTTAGGCCCAAAAATAGGTACTTAGGCGTTCCTTTTTAGGTATTTAGCATTTGGAAGGCATTTGGAGGAAATACACGTGACTTGGGCTTATTTGGAAAAGAAACGGACGAGACTACGGACCTACACCAACATCTCTCAAGATTATGTTCTCAGTGGCTGGAGACAGCATCACAATATACACGTGATGTCGTCACAATTCATCCCATGACGGTGTCACAACATCTCACGACGGCGTCAGCTCGCACGACCCCGCCCAAGATCTAGAATATTCTCTTTCATGTCGGCATCACGATTAAAACGCGACGCCGTCGCAGCGATTTATCTATATATACAAACCCGAAATTAGGGTTTTAAGTGTGTAACTTTAAAGTAAAAAGGGATATGAACCCTAGTTATTTGGCAGCTTATTAGAATGATTTTAGGGCTTCAAAACCCTATTGTAACTCCTTCAATTCATGTTTTAATCAAGTAAGATTATCTTAATTATTCAATATGTCTTGTTGTTTGATTACTTATTGTTCTTGTATTATCTTTAACATGCTTGGCTAAACTCCCTATTATGTTTATTTATGATTGTATGAAACCTAGAATGTAGATCTTATTGGTGTTGCTTCTTGTGATGAATATGCATGTTAGGCTTTAGAAAACCATCTTTTGTCTGTATCTCTGTTGATATGTCTAGGGAAACATGATTGTGTAGAAAGGATACCATCGGGTAACAGTCTTCATACTACCTTGCCCCTTATATGGTTGATCCACTCTTAATATATTTCAAATGCATTTAGTATACTCTTAGGGCCTTGTAATAGTCTTCATACTACCTTACTTGTGCGTTGCCTTAACGGAATATTAAATAGACGGCGGATTCGTGTAATTTTCATGACTTAGGAAATAATTACATAGATCATCACAAGTGTGACAAAGCAACAACACTAAGAAAAGCAATCTAAGGAGTGATACATGATTAAATGAACACAATCTTTTATTATATTGTTATCACCAGTAGCTTAGTTTATATTTAGTTTAATAGCTAAAACCAACCAACCTCTCAAACATATGATTTATTGCTTCTATAAAATATAAAAATATAAAAATAATCTTCTCTCAACCCTTAGAATTCTGTTAGACCGTGATCAAGCCTTCCCAACCTATTCCCCTAGAGAACGATAACAACCCCCGAGTCTTGCCTATACTACACTACAACGATTAGGTACACTACCTAGGGAGTTGTAAAACTTCTTGTAGAAGTCCCTTACGATAACCGCAACAAGTTTTTGGCGCCGCTGCCGGGGAATAGTTAGGTTTTGATTATAGTTTAGCTTAGTTCTACTTGCTTGAATCCTTTCAAGTAAGACTTTAATTTCTGCATATTAGCTTTCTCATAGTCTATCTTTTCTTCGTGTGTCTGTTTGTAATTTCCATTGACTATTCCATTCTTCATCACGGAGAACGCGAATCCACCACCTACTAATAATCGTCCTGTCCTACCAGTTGCATTGCGCGCACGAATTGGCCAATAGCTCCATGAGCTACATGTGATTTCGGCCTTTGTTGACTCTCGCTTAGAGAGTATTAAACAATTTCTTAACAACTTCGCCAATCAACCTGATGAGACAAATATGAATAACCTCGAGTCCGATGATGAAGCAGTAGATACACCCCTTGTTTCTCCCTTTCCTCATTCAGACAATGAATCGGATAATGGTGAAGTTCTTAATGAGCTAATTGAGTACGAAAATATGGGGACACTACGTCGATAAAGAATAATTAATAGTTCGGATGGGAATGACCTAGCATTCGAATGCATGATAGGCTTTAGGAAGTTTACTGCCTATCTTGACCCTTTTTTACCAATGAATATTATCTCGCGTAAAGCCTACAATACAATAATGGTAAAAGGACTGAAGGGGATGGGAAATAACCTAGTTGCAATCGTTAAGAATGTTTACGTGTTTGTTCAGAGTTTCACCTATATCGCGTATTTTGTCGTGTTAGAAGACATAAGAGAGTTTATCATGAGCGACATGGCTGAAGTCTTGATGGGCAGACCCTTTAGGAAAATCACTAAGCTCAAATATGACATCGCTAAAGGATTGGTCTCATTTACTAGAATCTTTGACACATACACATATAGGATGCCACGTAAATACCTAGGCTCAAGAACTTTAATTGGTGTAAGGTCCCACCACTATTGGAACTTAGCCAAAATGATTTGATGAACGGACTTAGGCACCCTCATGAAAAGAATAAATTTATGTATAAAAACTGCTTAAACCTAGGTCCCGAATACCAAGTGAATGAAAGTATAAAGGAATGGCTCATTCATGGGCACGTGAGCATTCACGAAGTCACGTAAGGACGTGTGACTTCGAGTCTAGCTACAAGACTCGTAAAATACAGAAAAACGCTTTTTGGGATGCAACCCAATATTTATTTTTCCCTCATATTAAGAGTGTCTTGTGTTTTATTCTTTTTATTTTATTCTATTATGTTCGAACTCTATCTTGTAATCATGCTTTGTTTTGTTTTTAACCTCGTCTTAATTTCAATCAAATGTATTTTGCAAATAATAAGTGTAGGGGAATTTATTCGGTTTTTGAACCGGAACGATTAGAAAAAGAAGTAAAGTTCAAGCATGTTAAATAATTTGTTTAATATAATTTCGCGTCAGTGTCAAGTCATAATGAGTAAATTGCTAAATCTCAATTTTATGCAGCCATTTGACATGAATAACCTATGGAATCCAAGTGCTAGAAAATTTTTCATCAAAAACGACAAATTATGTTTTCAAGAACGTGAGACGGCTTTTCACGATTTACACGCGACGCCGTCACCACGACACCTGTGAAGGGGTCAGGATTTTCCTAACGGCATCAATCGCTCACGTTTAGAAAACTTAAAGTTTTTAATTATTTTTGAAAATAAAACTTGCACGACATTTAAAATATGAACTCCTCTGTTATAAACCTGCAAAATCAATGAGTTTGACAATTCTCTCATCCTATCTGTACTGCTTTATCGAGTCAAACCCTAAATTCATATTGTATATTTGTATATCACACATTTTATGCTTGGTATAATTGTCTTTGTCTTTGATTACAGGTTATATTTAATGAGAAGAAGCTTGGAAGTTCTTAGAAAGTTTCATTGGATAATTCTTGGATAAGTGTTAGGAATACAAAATTCCTAGGAAAGTGTCGGCCGCTTCCATAGATAACAGTCGTTAGCTCGTTAGGTAATTTTTGGAAACTTACATAGTTAGATAGCAAAGGCCCATGGATAAACCCATGCAAGCCCAAGCCCACTTGTTCATTGTAAGTATATTAACACCTCTCCATGCCTTGGAGAGGTGGTTGGTTGCTCATTTTTCACACAATTCAATATATGTTTTCTTTCTCTCTCTAAGTGTTCATCCAACCCTTTCTCTCACTAAAACAACTTGCCTCCTCTTTCCATGTATGTTATATGATTATTCTTCAATTGGTATCAAGATCCATGAGGTGGTGTGTTTAGTTTTTGTGTTTATTTTTTTTGGTTCGTGTCTTTTTGCAAAACTTTCGTCCTTTCTTTATTTTTTCTTTGTTTTCGAAGCAAGAGTGTACACTAAAAGATCATTTACCTTGGTAAATCTGATCTAGTATCTTTATGATATAGGTGTACAAGCTTAGAATCAAGAAAAACATCATTTTTTGTTACATATTGTGTTCGAAAATTTTATAAAGAGCAAAATCTTGATTTCAAAATTTTTGGTTTAAAAACCTTAAATTTTTCATTTTTCTTGTTCCTATAGGTTTAGTAACACTAGTTGTACAAGAATTTTTGCAAAACA
This sequence comes from Tanacetum coccineum, assembly GCA_026074375.1. NCBI lineage: Eukaryota > Viridiplantae > Streptophyta > Magnoliopsida > Asterales > Asteraceae > Tanacetum > Tanacetum coccineum. The sequence goes on from BQNB010048507.1 coordinate 24,517, forward strand.
ACCATCAAAAAGGTGTCTTTTTGTGTTTTAAAATTTTTGAGTCTCGTGTCTGTTGGAGTCGAACAACTCAAGTCGAACAACTCAAGTCGAACAACTCAAGTCGAACAACTCAAGTCGAACAACTCAAGTCGAACAACTCAAGTCGAACAACTCACTTTAGTTGAAACCGAACAACCCGACGTTAGTTGAAACCGAACAACCCGACTTTAGTTGAAACCGAACAACTCGACATTAGTTGAAATCGAACAACCCGACGTTAGTTGAAACCGAACAACCCGACTATAGTTGAAACCGAACAACTCTACTTAGTTTCAAACGAACAACTCAATTTTTTT
>BQNB010048507.1:25386-37418 GCA_026074375.1 Tanacetum coccineum
TTTTAGTAAGAAAAGTAGCGTTACAACATTTAAAAGTATTATTTCTGAAATCCAAATAGTGATTCAATAAATCAAGAAACGTTCAGTGGTGGACCACAAGACTTAAGTAATGCAGACAAGAGCAACAAATTCACTAAGTCTAAATGAAATATATATTATTGCGCTAAGCTCATGACACCGAACCTTAACCTGCATTACGATCCAAACCAGAAATCCAGGTTTGTGCCCCAAAACAGATACAGATGCTGCCAAACATTCTACGTATTTTCTTCAAATGTTAAATGCGTCAATGATTATCTAGAAACCACAGTCCAGACGGGGATTGTCAATTCCGATAGATCTATCCGTAACACCCGCGTTCACTACAATAGCAACTAACGGTTCATGATTGAAAATGGGACTTAATGGCAAAGGGTACTTAGGCAATAATATGATCTGGAATAGCATACAATTGAAAAACACTTGTGTCCTATTTAAAACAAATAATGTGTTCAAAACTCACGGTTTCATATATAGGTATTCAATGATCTCAAATCATGTAGTAAGAAAATCAAGCTTTAATAAAAATAGTCATGTAACGCTTAAGTAGTAGAAATCAATAAGTTTTCTTAGTAAAACGAGCATGTATTATGACCCCGAAAACAGTTTATGAAAACCATTAATAGAGAAAAGGTGAGGCTATGAACTTACCGAGAAGCAATGAAGTATCGAACGAGAGATTTAACAAGGAGAGAACGACGACAACATCTCACCCGCAACCTATAATAATGGTGCGTGTATAAGAATATATTTATAAGAAAAATGCATAAGATGCATAAGTATGTAAAATATATACATTCCGACATATATGAAATCTTATATCGCAGGATCCATGAGTGCGCCAAACTTACTTATTTATAGCGACTAAAATGATTCACCTTATGTTTAACTCCATTTTAACCCATTCCGACTAATATGTAATTTTTAATGAAAATTACCCATTTTGACCCATTATCAATATTAAGACATCTAGACGCGAAAAGCGAAAGACTAACTTATTAGTTGAAATATTAGTTGTAGTTAATATATTCTACGCCTAATCGTTGGTTATAATATAATTCGACCAATCTTTAAATTTCGCCACATGTGACTTTTTTTTTACTAAAACTGACCCATCCAAAACGACCCACTAAATCACGTTTTCAAGACTCAGACTCTAAAGCAATTTGATGTAAAACGAGATTTCGGACAACCAAGGGGGAAAAAAAAATAAACAAAAAAATAAAAAAAAAAAAAAAAAAAAAAAAAAAGGGGGGGGGGGGGGGGGGGGGGGGGGGGGGGGGAAAACTACAAACCACATGGATGATTTTTGCAGTTTACTCTTTAGAAAGTTACTAATTTTCGACCTTACTATTTTTAGAGGTGACAAAAAGTTCTAACCCGACCTATGGAGTATAATACTTCTCGCCTAAACATTCTTAGGTTTATAAGACTCTTACCACTTCATATGATCTCTTTACAAATTTTTTTTACTAAATTTGACCTTTATTAAGTCAAAGCCTTTTCTAGGTTGACCCCTCGGTTTTTGTTTTAAACCCAAAATTAAAACCCATTTCAGACTTCGTTACGCCCGCGTAAAGTAAACGGCATTTTTGAACAACTTTTAGTTTTACTCGAGAACCCAAAACTCCACAGAAAAGCGACGAAAATGCCCCCTTTTCCTCATGGTCCTGAATATAACTAAAGAAATAATATAAAACGCAGATTTTCTCTAAAGCTTTTTCGCTGCGATACAGTTTTTTTAGACTTAGCAAACCCCACGAAAAGTTAAAAACAGTCATTCAAAACAATTTCCTAATTAAACGGAAGGGCCGATTCGGACAAAAGGGGCCAAAACTGCTCCAACAAAATCGCATCAGCAATATAAAATGAAAAGTGCAGAATTCTGTGTTAAATTGATTTCTAAACTTTCGGAGGCCATAAAAACTTCATTTTTAAGAGTTACAGGACGTGCGACCTATCGACTCGAAGCTATTAACGCTCCCTAACATAATTTAAGTTCTAATTTCAGTTTTACAAAGTTTGACTTGGCAGAATATGGCACTCTAATTTTCTGCACTAACTTGGGTAGCTTTAAACCCCTTCAAACTTCGATTTTTCACACTTTCGCAATATCACAACATCATTATAAGCATAATCTTCATCCAATACTATAATCACAATTTATCCAAACCTCAAGAACACCTCCAATGCCAATACCTAGGGATTCTTAGCTCATAATTTAACACATGCACATAAAATTAAATATGATCAAAGAAAACTAAATTATACTTACAATGTAGCAAGATAAGCAAGAAAATCAACAAGGAAACCTTGTGGGTTCCTTGCTTATGCCAAAACCCCAAACACACCTAAATAACCAAACTCTTGATTTTAAACAACCTCAAATCTTGTAAAAACACTAGTCTTCAACCCCTTGTAACACCAATTGCACCTAATTTGATCAAAGCCTTCAAAATCAAAAATCTTTAAAAATCAAGAACTTAATAAAAGTTCTTGCATGGTTGATTTTATTTCAAAAGGATGATGGGGGGTTTATGTAGGAATGATCTTGGAGTGATTGGAAGTGATTTGGGAATTTTTGGTTATGATTTGGTGATGCGCGTCTGAGTGTACTAAGGTAGCGCGTCGAACATGAGAGAGCAAAGTGAGGGCGAGACCGATAGATTTTATGATTAAATGTGGTTTTCAATATGTTTTTAAACGAATTAAGACTCTTTATATTATATGATATATATAAATCTCTTCTTATCTATACTCCTAATTTGTATCAGACAATATATAATAACTAAAAGGAGGCGAAAATAGGTAAATAAGGTGGTATATGGTTTTTGGTTTTGTTGGAGAGCTACAAAACAATTAAGGGATTTTGTTTTAAAAGATAGAGGAGAAGTAAAATAAATAAATATGAGGAGTGTATCGTGTTTTGGGGTCGTAAAACCTTTATTTAAAGTGTTAAAGTTGTAAAAATACTATTTTTGACGTGGTTTCGACCTGAAACACGAGAAAAGTCAAAAAATATTAAAATATGAATAAATAAGATTCCAAAGCTAAAATATGAAATTTATCGATTTCTCAAATGCTAAAAACGGATAAATATTCCAAGCACGACTCCCATTTTGACTAGGGGAACGAGAAATTTCTGAATCGGAAAAAAGTAAAAATCTAATTTTTTTACTAACTGTAAAAATGAAAATAAATTAAAATATTTACTTACTTCAAAAATACAATTCTCACTTATAGTTCAAAAAGCTTCAAGGTTTTATAACCCAAATACTAGGAGAGTCTTCGTATTAATCTTAATATGGAGCTTTTTAATTGTTGTGTATAAAATTTTTCTTGTGTTACTTGTACTATTAAGAATTCTTCAAATAAGGTTAAAGATTAGTCCGCAGAATCCTTTATACACTTAACAAAGTTCTACTATAGTAGTGTTTAGATTTATCTAATATAAAACTAAATCTTATAAAACAAGCATAAGAGAAATTTCGAGATATATAGAAGGTGATTACCACCAAGAGGTAATCCTACAAGACTGGTGACCAAAGTACAATGAGGAAGAGTACCCAAATTTGTCCTTATTTAAAGGTTTAGGTTGTGACAACACGAGAAACAAGACACGCCAAACAAACTTGAGCCTAGATCCTGTTTTAAGTTTATTCTTGGAGGTTACCCAATAGGAAAAACGATCGGCTTACTAACTTCTACTATCCACCTGAGAACAAAATATTGTTGCTCGTTAATACTGAGTTTGTTGTAGAGGTGATTTTCCGCTCACAGACGCAAGTTGGAGTAAACTAGACCGTGAAGAAGCTCAAGAGTAGATAACATAAACCTTCGACAACACTAGCGAACATCATGATAGGTTGACCTGAAAATGTCGATACCATCAAGTGATAATAGTTATCATTACAAGATCTGCTAAGGATACCTCAAGCCACTGATCGAGTAATGGTTTCCTAATTCTGATGCTGAAGAACATGAGGTTAGGGATTATAATTGAACCCGCTAACATAAATTTTCCCCATATCAGATCTTGAAATTTTGGAGAAAACATGTGCTTGCAGCTATGAAATGGCGAAATATGCAACGTCCTTGAAATATAATCAAGTTTGGTGCTTGGTTGAATCTTCCTCCTGATGGCAAGACCCGATGGAGCAAATGGCGTTATTCAAAAGCAGAACCGATAAGATGGAAATGTACACACCTTAAAAAGCTCGTCTATGAAAAAGGTTTATACTCAAACCTATAGGGTAGAATTATAGAAACTTTTTCTCCTGTTTTGTGATTAGAAAGACTTCTTAATATGATCTTAAGTGATTACTTGCTAGCTAAGTTAATGCTGCTAGTGTAATAAGTTTACTACTTCTATGGTTAAAAAGTTAATGCTGCTATACAAAAGTTACAACCACATAATGAATTAAAGACTGCTAAAGATTTTATACAACAGAGGATGGGATAAAGACCATTTAGAAAAGTGATATAGTATTGTTATTGGAGTATCCAAGAATACTCTCACATGAAAAGTATTACGTTTATATTATAGGATAGATACATAGCGAGAATATTCTAAAATCTTAGGAATATATTGTATCAAATTCAGACTCAGACCTCTTCTATAATCGGATACGGTAATAAAAAATAATGGTCCTATGTGCATAGAGATATAGGTATCGATATACCACTCACAGATAATCAAAACAACAACATGGCGTCATTCAAAAGTGTTCAATGTCATAGCTGTCATAGGTTTTGTACACCTTAATATTATAGGAGAGTAATTTACCGTCTAGTTATTTCGCTTAGATAATATTAGAAAGATCTTTCTTATTGTTTGATTTAAATTTTGATTTTGATGAGTTAACCTCGTATTCATTAAGAAGTCTTCTCAATATTAAAGATAGATGTTCACATTAATCTATAATACATTCACACAAAGTTTCTACTAAAGTTGTGTTAGATTTCTCTAATATAACTAAACCTTAACACAAGCTATAAGGAATTCATATATAGAAGTGGGATTCCAACAAGAAGTCATCGCTACAACTAGGACAAAAAGTAGGTATCAAGCTTGTTGCTTTGAGAAAACTTTGCTTTAGAGGATATTGATCAAGAGTTCTGCACACTAGTGGCTAAGCATCCAAAGTTCCAGTGCTCAAAACCTGGTGAGTTAGTGTTATGGAGATGAGAATTAAACAGGGATCACATCCATAGATTAAGACTATTCCACTGTAGTAGAAATCATAGAGAAATGGGTGCAACCTTAGCCAAAAACATAATATAGAAGACAGGTTCCAGAAACAGTAGTTGTGGAAGGTGTTACAACAATGATGCCTATTACATCTGCTGAAGATAAGGCTCAGGGAATATTAGAAAGGAAGGCTAGAAGTACTTTAATGATGGGCATTCCCAATGAACATCAGTTAAAGTTTAACTCTATAAAGGATGCTAAGTTGTTGCTGGAAGCTATTGAAAAGAGATTTGGTGGGAATGAAGCTACTAAAAAGACTCAAAGGAATCTCTTAAAGTATCAATATGAAAACTTCACTGCTCTAAGCTCGGAGATGCTTGATCAAACTTTTGATAGGCTTCAAAAGCTTATGAGCCAGTTAGAGCTTTTGGGTGAAAAGCTTTCACAAGAAGATGTCAATCAAAAGCTACTAAGAAGTTTATCACCTAAGTGGAACACACATGCTATTGTATGGAGGAATAAAGCTAACATGAAAACTATGAGCATGGATGATCTTTACAACAAACTCAAGGTGTATGAACCAGAAGTCAAAGGGATGTCTAGCTCAAGTTCAAGCACACAGAATATGGCTTTTGTCTCCTCATCAAATAACAACTCTGGCAACAGTAATGAAGTAGTTAATACTACTCAAACAGTTAATACTGCTTATGGAGTTTCTACTGCCAACACTTAAGTTAATACTGCTGACTCTTCAAATGTTGATAACTTGAGTGATGTTGTTATTTATGCATTCTTGGCTAGTCAACCAAATATTCCTCAACTTGTTACTGAGGACTTATAACAAATTCATCCAGATGACATTAAAGAGATGGATTTAAGATGGCAAATGGCCATGTTGACTATGAGGGCTAGAAGATTCTTGATGAATACTGGAAGGAGGCTCATAGTCAATAGAAATGAGAATATTGGCTTTGACATGTCCAAAGTGGAGTGCTACAACTGCCACAAGAAGGGACATTTTTCTAGGGAGTGCAGAGCTTTAAGGAATCAAGACTACAAGAACAAGGAAAGTACTAGAAGGAATATACCTGTGGAAACTTCCACCTTCACAGCTTTGGTGTCATGTGATGGTCTTGGTTGATATGACTGGAGTGATCAGGCAGATGAAGGGCCTAATTATGCACTCATGGCTTACTCATCTTCAAGTTCTGACTCAGAGGTATCCAATGAGTCAAATTGTTCAAAATCTTGTATGGAAATTATTAAATTACTTAAAACTCAAAATGATCAACTATTAAGAGGTTTAGAGAAATCTAGTTTAATGGTTTTAGGTTATAAAACAGGTTTAGAATCAGTGGAAAAAAAATTAAATTTTATAAAAAGAATGAGTCTGTTTATGTGGAAAAAATTAATGACTTAAAATGGGATATTCAAGTAGGAGAAATAACTATTGGTGATCTTAGGAAGAAGCTTGAAAAACTTCAAAAAGACAACGATAGCATTCAATTTAATGTAGATAAACTTGAAAATGGATCTAAAAGTTTAGACAAGCTCATAGAGTGTCAGATAGTTGACAATTGTAAGAACGGTTTAGGCTATGAAAAATATAATGCAGTTCCACATCCCTAGACAGGAAATCTCATGCCTCCAATACCTGATTTGTCTTTTACTGAATTAGATGAGTTTGTTAATAAGCCTATAGTTGAAAATAGAAAGTCTAATGAAGAAGTATCTAAGATAGTTAGGAAGAATGATGATGCCCCAATTATTGAAGAATGAGTGTCAGATAATGAGGAAGAGGATGTGTCTCAAACTAAAACTGAGAATAAAACAATTAAGCCTAGTATTGCTAAGATAGAGTTTGTCAAACCTAAGCAACAAGAGAAAACTTCTAGGAAAACTGTTAAACAAGCTGAGAAACATAGGCAAAACACTAACAGTCCAAGAGGCAATCAAAGAAATTGGAACAATATGATGTCTCAAAGACTTGGAAGCAATTTTAAGATGTTTAATAAGGCATGTTATGTGTGTGGAAGCTTTGATCATTTGCAAGCTAATTCCAATTACCATCAAAAATAGTTTCAAAATAAAAGGATGGTAAAACCTGTTTGGAACAATGCTCAAAGGGTGAATCATCAAAATTTTGCTAAAATGACTCACCCCTATGCTAAAAGGAACATGGTTCTAAGAGCAGTACTAATGAAGTATGTCTTAGTATTAATTAATACTGCTAGACAAAATATTTAAAAAACAACAGTATCAGTTAATAATGCTAGACAAGTTAATACTGCTCATTTAAAAACAATAGTGAATGATGCTAGACCAATGTCATATCTTTCTAAAATAGCACATTCAACTGTTAAGAGGCCCATTCACAAGAATACAACATTTATAAACAGTAATTTTAATCAGAGGGTTAATACTGATAAAAATGTTAATGATGCAAGGCCAAAAATAGTACTTAATACTGTTAGGCCAAAAGCAGTAGTTAATGTTGTTCAGGGAAATAATGTTAATGCTGTTAAGGCCTCAGCTTGTTGGGTTTGGAAACCAAAGACTAAAGTTTTAGACCATATTTCTAAACACAATAGTGCATCAACCATCCTAAAAAGGTTTGATTATATTGATGCACAAGACAGATGTAAGTCAGTGATGGCTTGGGTCCCCAAAAGAAACTGATTTTCTTATCTAATGTGCGGGGCAATCCACAAATGGATTTACAGGATAAAGGAGTAATTGATAGTGGATGCTCAAGGCACATGACATGGAACATGTCATATCTTACAAACTATGAAGAGATAGATAGAGGATATGTTACTTTTGGAGGGAACCCCAAAGGAGGGAAAATCACAGGAATAGATAAAGAGTTTTGGTGAGAAAGAATTGAGAGAATTGGTGAGAATAAAAATAGAAAGAGAGCTGTGTGAAATAAAAATAGACAGAGAGTTTTGGTTAGAAAAAGAATTAAGAGAATTGGTGAGTTGAAAAATAGAAAGAGAGTTGAATATATTAAAAACAGACAGAGTGTTTAGAATGGAATTGGAGTTAATGCTGGTGACTCAAAGTTAATGCTACTAGGCATAACTTACTATTGTTGGTTGTAAGTTAATGCTGCTAGGCATAACTTACTGTTGAGTTACTACTGCTGGGTCACTTACTGTAAAACCTAAAAATCTCCATAAGAGTAAAATGACCAAAATGCCCCTAATGAAAGAAAAATGTATAAAAGCTTAATTACTTTCTAACTTTTGAAATGAGCAAGCCTGTTGTTGCTTGTCAAATGGGAAAGCAACACAGAGCCTCTTGTAAGTCCAAAATAGAGAACTTCAATTAGTCTTCCTTTACATTTGTGGCATATGGCTGTTTGGGTCAACATTTGGTAAAAGCTTATGAAAAAAATGTATTGGCTAGTTGTCATAGATGATGTCAGTATGTTTCATGGGTTTCTTTCTAGCTTACTAGGGATGCGGTATAGTGGCATTGTCTTAAGTCCTTTATAATGGGATAGAAAATCTAGTAGATCACACGGTTAAGGTGATTAGATGTGATAATGGGACTGAGTTCAAAAACAAAGAGATGAATCAATTTTGTGAGATAAAGGGTATTTTGAGACAATATAGTGTAGCTAGAACTCAATAAAATAGAGTTGATGAGAGGAGAAATAGGACACTAATTGAGGCTGCTAGGACTATGCTAGCTGATTCTAAGTTGCAACTATTTTTGGGCAGAAACAGTTAATACTGCTTGCTATGTGCAAAATAGAGTGTTAGTAGTTAAGCCTCATAACAAGACCCCCTATGAACTTTTTCATGGTAGAACACCAACTTTAAGTTTTGTAAGACTATTTGGGTATCCTGTTACCATTCTTAATACCATAGATCACTTAGGCAAATTTGATGGTAAGGCTGATGAAGGTTTCTTTGTTGGATACGTATTTGTTAGTAAGCCTTTAGAGTTATTCAATAAGTAGAACAAGGTTAGTGGAAGGAAAACTTGCATTATTAGATTTAATGAGAGTACACCTAATGTTGTAGGTAGTGGACTAGATTGGCTATTTGATATTGATGCACATGAGCCAATTGTTGCAGGTACACAGTCTAATGGTTTTGCAGATACAAAAGCAAGTGATAATGCAGGTCAAGCTAGAAAGGAGACAAAACCTATTAAAAAATATATTTTGCTACCATTATGGCCTGCTGATCCACCATATTCCCAAGATCTAAAGATTTCTCAAGATGATGGATCCAAACCTTCAAGTGATGATGGAAAGAAGGTTGATGAAGATCCAAGAAAAGATAGTGAATGTAATGATCAAGAAAAGGAAGATATTGTTAACAACACTAACAATGTTAATGCTGCTAGCACAAATGAAGTTAATGCTGTTGGTGTAAAAACATGCATTGAACTTCCTTTTGATCCAAATATGCCTGCTTTGGAAGATTATAGCATATCTGACTTCTCAAGAAATGATGAAAATGATGATGCAGAGGCTGACATGAATAATTTGGATACAACAATCTAAGTCAGTCCTAATCCAACTACAAGAATTCATAAAGATCAACCTCTTGATCAAGTGATTGGAGATTTGCAATCAGCTATACAAACAAGAAAGATGTCAAAGAATTTAGAGGAACATGGGTTTGTTAGTACCATTCAACAAAGAACAAACTATAAAGACCTTCAAAATTGTTTGTTTGCTTGCTTTTTATCACAGGACGAACCTAAAAAGGTAATTCATGCATTTGAAAGATCAAGCTGGATAGAGGGCTATGCAGTGAAGGCTACTACAATTTCAAGTTATAAAAAGTTTAGACTTTAGTGGAGGTTCCATATGATAAAGGGCTAACAAGCACTAAATGGGTTTTAGGAATAAAAAAAGGATAAGGGGAAATTTTGATAAGAAATAAAGCAAGATTGGTTGCTCAAGGGTACATAACAAGAAGAAGGGATTGACTATGATGAAGTCTTTGCCCCTGTTGCAAGAATTGAAGCAATTAGGCTATTTTTAGCTTATGCTTCATTTAAAGACTTTGTGGTGTATCAAATGGATGTAAAAAGTGCTTTTCTCTATGGGAAGATTGAAGAAGAGGTGTATGTATGTCAACCACTAGGATTTAAAGATCCAGACTTTCCACCCCCCCCCCCCCCCCCTTCCCCCCCCCCCCCATGATAAGAGTATATAGGTTGAAATAGCACTGTATGGACTACGTCAAGCCCCTAGAGCTTGGTATAAAACCTTGTAAACATATCTGTTGGACAATGAGTTTCAAAGAGGGAAAATTGACAAGACCTTATTCATCAAAAGATACAAAGGTGATATTTTGCTGGTCCAAGTATATGTGGATGATATCATCTTTGGTTCAACAAAAAAAGAGTTGTGCAATGCATTTGAGAAGTTGATGCATGCAAATTTCAGGTGAGTTCTATGGGAGAACTTACATTCTTCTTAAGATTTACAAGGGGAAGCAGAGAGGGAATGGCATATTATTAGTTAAGATAAATATGTTGGTGAAATTTTAAAGAAATTTAGGTTTACAGATAGTCAGATGCATGCACACCGATAGAAAACTAAAAGCCTTGCTCAAGGATATGTAATGGGTCATACGTAGAGATTAGTAACCATGTGACCCTGAATGATGTTCACATAGACGCTCTCATGCATAATCTTGTAGTTCCTCGAAAATCAATCTAACTATTAAGCAAAGAGAGTAGTTACAATCATATATAACTCGCTCAACATTTTATTTAAAACTATGAACAAATATTCAAAAGTCAATATTGTTTGATACAAAAGCGTAGATACAAACGTATAGTTTTTTACCAACCCGTTTAAACAACAATATAAATCCTACTTATTTGAAGATTCTCAAAGGCCCACATTGTTATTGGCATCCAAATCAAACATATATCACATTACAAAATACAATTATACAAATAAAAATATGAAAAAACTATTGTTTATAAGTAAATACACAAGCTTTACAAAGTGCAAGTTATGAATCAGTTGTTATTAATTTTCACAGGTAGACTCGAAGATGAAAATTGTTGTCGAAATGCCCACAAGTGCAGTCACTGCTAAGGCCACCATCGGTGGTTGTTACCTTAAAACAACTCAAATCTTTCTATGTTAAAATTATAGTCAAAGTTTCTTGTTGGGATTCTAGATTTGATGAGACAAATTAAATATAAGAATGAAACAAAAGGACTAAAACTGCAATTACATAAATCTTCAAGCTAGTAGAGAATATGAAGATAAAGATAAAGATGAAGATTTCAGAAGATCTCCTTATAATGATAAAGATACAGAAGAAATTCTTAAATGTTTAAAAGATATTATTTGTTCTTATCTTCTTATGTAAGCCTAGAAATCTCTCTATATAAAGAGATTATTAGGCGTATGGTTTTAGACATCCATAGAAAACTAGAGCTCTCCCAATGAGAGCCTAGATAGTTAGATAGCAAGTCGACTGATGAGAGTCGAATAGTACACCATAGTTAGTTGGTGTAGCCCCAAATTATAGTTGGAGTAATAGGGAAATGTTCAATAAAGAAAATCTTGTGATAACTTTGATTGTGTTCTTTATTATTCTGCTGCGTGTTATCAATCATTGTTATTATTTATCCTAGATATATAAGATCTAATCAATCTTGAGCTTAAACGATCTTATCAATTGGTATTAGAGCCATAGGGCTCTCGATCTAGGATACTACAAGGTTGTTGGTGACGATTTTATAATGAACAGAAGATGTAGTGTTTCTGTTTTTTGTTTGAAGTCGATTCAGTGAAAGTTAGGGTTTCTTT
>BQNB010048508.1:0-42533 GCA_026074375.1 Tanacetum coccineum
CAGAACATGGCAGGACAGTTAAGCTAACTATTATATAGGCTAACATGCATACGCACAAAACAACCATAACTAGGACGGAACGTGTCCCCCGATCCAAGCCACACATCATATCTCACAGTACTGGGTAGGAACGTTACCCCCAATCCAAATCACACAACATTGGGTAGGAACATTACCCTCGCTCCAACAATGTATAACATTTAGCACATAACATATAATAGCTACATAAAAGTTCATGTATAAATTAAACCACATAATCACAGCAATTAAAACATTTCAAAACCATTTGCATCATTTCCACCCTAAGAAAATAATTTAAACTGGGGCTATGAAACTCATCTGATGCTCAGCTTCTTGATAGAATCTTGCAAACAATCTAAACACAACAAAAACACAAGTTACACTCGGTTAGGCTAAATGCCCAAGCCAATGTAACAACCATATGATGGACTTCTAGACCTTATACAAAGTTTATAATCCTTTAAATACTTCTCCCATATCATTTTCATACCTTATATAACCTTAACCATTAACTTCCAATTTCACAGTTTCCGGCAGAAATTTGTAGTCACTTTATGACCACAAATAAAATACTAAAACACCTAATTGATGGTTATCTTTACCTCCCCTAGCTCCCCAATGAGTTATGAGCTATTTTGATTTTTTAGAAAAAATAATATTTAGCGTAACTATTTTATAAAAATTCATCATTACAAAGTACTCAGATTCGGACCTGAACGCACACCAAAAAGTTTGACGTCCTTAAAAATACTTAGAAAATGTTTTGGCGCTAGACCTTCGAACTAGAGTTAATAGACACCTAAAATATGATCTCTGATTTTTGGCTAACCCTAATTTGAATTTTAAGTATGGCTTTTACTCTCCGAAATCAGACCCAAATCTGACCCGAATTTACTATTTTGACAACTTTTCTTACGAATATCATTAGACAAACTTCCTGACCTCGAAATCGGTCGTGGCCGGGCTTTTTAAAAACTAGACACTCTGAACTTATCAATGGACATAAGATTCATAAAGAAAAACATTTTTATCATTAAGATATCATCAGTTGAACACAACCCTAAAATCTGCCAAACTCTAAATCATAAATTAACGCGATCTAACCCTAACCATTTACACCAATATGACCCTAATTAAACCCTAACCACTCTAGCATGATTAATACATCCTTAATTATAGAAGTTTTTAAAACCCTAATGATCCACCATATTAATTGTTACATGATTTAAAGAAAACTAAACAACTAGGGTTTACGAACATACCTAAATCCTTGATTCTTGAAGCACTAAATCACCAACTTGATCTTGATAAAAAAAATTTATTCTTCTTGAGGGTTTTGGTGATGACAAGGGGAGAGGAAGAGAAAAAACGTGATTTAGGGTTTTATTGGTTTTGTATTTATACTCATAGAATCCTAATTGTAAATGGGATTGGTAGCAGGGTGGGGTGTGTGGGGCAATTGGTTTCCTTTTTTTTCCATTCTTTAAACCGTCCGAACACCCCCCTATTATTTGTATTATTATTATTTATTCTTATTTTATATATTAACAATTACTTTATACCTTAAAGTTTTTATAAAAACCTAAGCTAATTTAGGTAAACCTTTTTACATAAACGCAACTTACTAACCTTCTAAAAATAACTCTTCATTTCACATTTCACTTTTTAATTTTTAGAAGTTGCTACAAACTTCTATTATTTCACTCACTAACTTATCTCCCAACATAATACATTTTCCTATAAATGCTTAACACAAAATCATCCAACTATTGACGTAGCATTGCATGCAATACGCCTTTCCTTTCCATTATCACTATAAGTGAACAAATTTGAATACTCAACACCAAAAACTAATGCACTCAAAATGAGATGATCATACACCTCAAAACAATATCATGCACCTATTTAAACCACTTAGCACACATAAATAACACATAGCACACAAGAATCACACAAAATGAATCTCTTAACCACTTCTAAAGGTAATCACTACTGACTAAAATCACGGATGTTACAACACTCCCGTCCAAGCACATTGACAAACGACACCTATTTCATCGAGGAGTTAGGTTGAAGAAGGGCGTGGTTTGAGTTGTACTTCGTGATGAGGATTATCACTTGCGGACATATTCACTCAAGGCATTAACCAAGAGAGCGTCGAATTTCTACTCCCCCGCGTCTTGGTATGAAGAGTATTACTCCGGAAACCTTTAAACGGCTTCAGGAAGGAGAAGAGGAGTAAAGTATGGTCTTCCCATATCTTATGTTTATTTGTATATAATTAAACACAAAAACAAAATAAAAAAAATATAAAACCTACAAAAACCATAAAAATTAGAAAAATAGAAATTACCAAAAATATTTTTCCAGACATGTCTTCTGTAAATCGATAACATTTAGGGTCCTAGAAATGTCATTCAATAATGACATGGGTCTTTAATGAAGGTTCGAGCGAGTTCAAACAGTTTTAAAATAAAGCATGTCCTTTAAATGGCATTGTCATTAATTCAGACTGCATCCCGCTATTTCAATTTAAGTAACGCATGTCCGCCAAAAAGACAGTATATTCCTAAACAACCGGGTAATTAATTTTTCCCGACAATACCGGATTACTAATATCCTGCATATCCAAGGATTAATGTTACTTCAGTGTGCGGTTTTCCTCTTTCCGCAAGAGAATCTTCCATTTATAACCAAATAATTCTCCTCTTAATTGATTTTCAAAATTTATTTGTGTACTCACGGTGGTAAGTGTTTGTTGAAATTCATCAATTCAGAGTTTTTCAAAAATAAACATTTCACTCAAACAACGACTAACAGCCTTTCAAATAGAAAACCTGTCATTAAATGAGAGGAGAGTGACTCAAGTTTATTGCAACAAAACGGGTTTCTAGATCACATCATACAATTAATGAAAAAGGTTTGTATTTAACG
Source organism: Tanacetum coccineum (assembly GCA_026074375.1). Lineage (NCBI taxonomy): Eukaryota > Viridiplantae > Streptophyta > Magnoliopsida > Asterales > Asteraceae > Tanacetum > Tanacetum coccineum. The sequence continues at coordinate 2,956 of BQNB010048508.1, forward strand.
GGGTTACAATTTGCAACTGAGTTAAATTCATTTTAACTCAAAAGGCTAAAATTTGTCTTTAGTATAGGGACTTATGTGTAATTTGCTAAATGTTTCCTAGGATTAGAAAACAGTAAGGATCATTCTTGCCATTCCTGAAACTTGCTTTAACCTTTAAAATACTCTAAACCTAAAATGAAAGGACCTAGAAACCAAGGACCTAAACTGCCAATTATGAAAGTTAAGGTATAATAGGGGCGTCACTATTTGACTCTTGGTCAAAGTTTTCAAAATCTGGTCAAAAGGCTAAAATTTGTCTTTAGTATAAGGACTTATGTGTAATTTGCTAAATGTTTCCTAGGCTTAGAAACAATAATGGATCCATTCTTTAGCCCATGTCTTGAAACTTGCTTTAACAAAAAAAAAAATAAATAAATAAAAATAATAACCTTTACAATACACTATCTAAAAAGACTCTATAAAAACTATACTCCTATAACAAAATCTAATAACAAAAACCTAAAAGTGAAAGGACCTAGAAACCAAGGACCTAAACTGCCAATTATGAAAGTTAAGGTATAATAGGGGCGTCACGGTTTGACTCTTGGTCAAAGTTTTCAAAATCTGGTCAAAATCTAAAACTTTTCTCTCTCCACGCAAACCGCTTCGACGATCGCCTTTTGATTCTCTCAATTTTTGTGTTTTTTATTGCTAAGGTTAACACTAGTTTTTGATGATCTTTCAGTCTAGAAATCTTTTATCAATATGGAATTTAACACCAAAACACTCTTAATCATACTATCTAGGTTTGAGTTGGTCGAGACATCTTCTAAACCTTGTAAATGTGTTTGTTATGATGTTCTAATTTGTTTACACAGTGTGTGTTTTGTGTTTTGTGGGTTGGTTTGTTTGTTTTTTTTTTGTTTTTTTTTTTTTTTTTGGATGGTTATGATTAGATGTTGGTTGATTATGCTCGTTTTGTGTTTTATTTGTTTCCCCTGTCCTTTTGGTATGTTGATTGATGATTTTTGAGTAAGTATTGACTTTAGGAAGTCAATTGTTTCCTTTTGTTGTGGTTTAAATATAGGTTGTGTATGCGTTATGCTTAGATATGAATTGTGTACCTAAACTGTATGATCCCGTAGCATAGAAGTCAAGTTTGAATGTGATTAGAAATTGGTTCTTGGTAGCGGGTTGTGTGTCTGTCTTGATATTGATTTTTGGTAGCGGTTTATGAGATTCTATGTAGCGTCTTGTTGATTATTGCATGTTAGCGGGTTGAATAATTATGAATATTATATTATGAACAGGAAACCCGTTACTCGTAGCGAGTTAAGTGAAGAAAATTAGTTTATCTTAAAATATTCAAATCGCTATTTTTAATTTTTTTCTCCTTTCACGGATTTGGTGAATATTATTATAATATTCATAGCGGGTTGGCTTTCGCGGGTTGTCTATAGCGGGTTGTCCATATCATTATATCGCGGCTTGGTCCTACTGCCTTCTAGCTGTTTGACCAAGTCAAAGCATAGCGGGTTGACTGTTAAACCCCTTAGCGGTTTGGTCAACTGTGATCGCGGTTTAGGCCAAGATTTCCATGTTTTGGCCCATTAAGCTCATATCACATTTTAGGCCTAATCCACTAGCCCAATTACACTCCTAGCTCCTATCCGGGTTCTGTTAAGGTGTGATTGTGTTTATTGGATACCAAATGGGCCTTGACTAGAGTTGACTTCCTTTGACTTTTGGTTGACCATACTCTATGTTCATTGAACTCTATTAAATAGTTGTCTCAATATCTAGATCATGGATGTCTAGTCATTCACGGCTGTTTGATCTCATCTAACATCATATATCTTGTATGTATGTTTTGTTTTTGTGGATATGCAGTTTAGAATAAAATGGGTTTTGCCCTGCTAATGTACCTGTCTGAGAAATGCTCTTGGGCCTCTTGATCCTTACCCTTAGGTCTAGATGAATTAGATCTTACCCTAACAGCTCTTGGGTACCTATTGGGAGGAGCCACTGTGTACTTGATCCCGCTAAAGAAACAGAGAACCGATCTACAAGATCCCATTGACATCTGTTCAAACACCCAACTCTTCGGTGCTTTCACATGCTACAGCAACAATCCCTTCCATCTACATTTCAACAATTCTAGGAATACATTAGGCATGATAAGAAAGACTGGAGTGTACAATCTGGTCAGCTGGATGAGCAAAGATTTGAACTAATTGTAGATGTTCCTTAAGGAAGTCCTCCGGAATCACCCCCCCCTAGAAATGAACCAATCAGTTGTGCATCCTATTTCCCAGTAAATGATGTCTCATTGACTACGTCCTACAACTACTGGGATAACCCCAAAGGATATTAGTGGTGTGTCTTACATGTACACCAATGATCTCTATCAGCCTTGGAGAGCTATCTTATCTCTTATCAATCTGTGCCTCACGAATAAACCTCCGGGTAAGGTAGGCCTCGATACCCAGTTGTTCAGATGTTATGGGCAATCATTACCCAAACCAATGTGGATTTTGCTAAGCTGTTATAGGAAGAGTTCATCTATGCTATTGACTCCTTCATCACTGATAAGAAGAAACTGTTTGAGCCTGTTACTAACAAGAAGAAGGAGCCCAAGACTCTTCTGATTCCTTATGTTCACGCTCACCAAGCTATCATCTTCTACTCTTGAGTAGTCTTCCACCCCCTTTCTCCAAGGACCGGGTCCTGCACTCTCCATACTCCTGAAGAATACTGTAAACTTGGAAACCACACGTTCGTTGCCAAAAGGAGTAATTATGAAATCTTTGGATGCCGATTCCAGATACATTGGATCACATATGATATAAGGAATGCTCCTTATTACTCTGACTATTTGGAATTAGTGGCAAAGCATGATATGAGAGCTGTTGCTGAGGCTGCTAAACCCTCTGCACCTAAAGCTAAAGCTGCTAAAGTCACCAAACCAAAGGCAACCAAGCAACCTGCTCCCAAAGCTTCAAAACCCAAAACAACTTCTTCACAACCACCCAAACCTAAACCAGCACCCTCTAAACCATCAAAAGCAGTTCCAGAAAAGAATGAAAGTTGTCGCCAGGAAACTCCTATTAAACCTCACCAGTAAAAGATCGAAGGGTGGTCAAGTAGGAAAAAGACGCAAGCCCAAAAGTCCACTCAAGTTGGTGGATGAATTTTGCTATGAAAGGTGTTCCATTTCCGAAACCTAAAGGTTGATGATAAAGGACGCTGACTACCAACAGTGTGTTGAACTAAGCTTGAAAATGAACTTGTGGCAAGGAAATCAGGGTCTTTGCTCGTACTATGGGATACGGGAACCAGACACTAGGAGACTTCCATCTCATTTCCTCGAGGTTCAGGGCAAGGGGAAAGAGAATATCATTGATGAACATGTTGCAAACACTCTTCTTGATCTTAACACTCCGAAGAAGAAGAGCACTGCAAATCAGTACATTCTGCAGAAGCGCACCCCTGAGACTGCTGAACCTACAGGACCGTCTTCGCAACCTGAAGATGAAGGGATCACTATGACTAATAGTGAAATGAGTCTGATGAGGTAGTGACTCCTGTTAACAAAGAGAAAGATGCATCCTACAGGGAGCTCACTGAGATCAATATTAGAAGTTATTCCAGATGAAGGCCCAGGCTGGATCAAACCCTGATAAATACAAGATAAGACCAGGCTGGACCAAACCCTGTTAATGCTGTAGAGTTTCAACCTCAACCAAGTCATGTGGTTCATGCTGGACCAAACCTTGAACCCATAGACTTAGAGGTCACTGATGCTTCTACTTAACAAAACCCTGAGTAAATGGATGAAGAGTTTACTACAACTGCTTACTCAAGTGTTCAGGAGAATTTCAAACTCCTAACTAGCAATTAGGTGATTCTTGAAGAACCTGCAAGCTCTACTGGAACCCTGTCTTCTCTATAAAATCTTGACAAGGAACTCAGCTTCACTGATCAGTTCTTCATGGAGAAGCCATAGGAAGAAGAACCAGAGAAAACCAATGATGAATTAGAGGTTCAGTCAATGGTCACGGTTCCCATTCATCAGGACACCCTCTTCTGTTTCCTGCCCAATGACCACTCTGGCTATTGATCTCACAACACCACAATTAGACTCTCCAACTGTTCATCAAAACACCACTCCAACATCAACGCAACAACTGACTACAGCAATCACAAACAACAACTCTTCCACCGACCATACGTCAACCACAACAAAGCACCACAAATCCGATCTTATTACAACGCATAGGTGAGCTTGAACAACACATGGAAAATTTGATACAAGACAACTCAGCTCTGGCGAAAAGGTTGAACAAACATGGGTCCCGTCTGTATAACTTAAAGAATCTCAATATTCCCCAGAAGGTGAACAAAGCAGTTGATGAGATAGTCACTAATGCAGTTGACGGGGCTCTCTAAGCTCCACTTCGTGCTCGCTTCAGAGATTTACCTGAAGCTGACATGAAAGAGATTCTTCTATAACAAATGTGGAAAACTGGGTCCTACAAAATCCATGAAGATCACAAGAACCTCTACGAACACTAGAGAAGTCAATGAATCGTAACCATTCTGATCAACTTCTAAGCACATCTGGTCGAAAGTCTAGTAAGAAGCGACCGAAAGAGATCAGATTCCACGCAAGACTTCCTTTCTGGATCACCACCTCCTCCTCCACCTATCTCCAGGAGATTTGGTGGCCAGGAGCTACTGGAGCTTCACAGGGTCTTCATAACTATCTCCACCTATCCTCCATCTTTATCCTCTAAGCCTGCGGATTCCGACAAGAGCAAATAGCAGAATAATGACTCAGGAGCTTTGGATTCTACATAACTTCCTGTTGCTACTCATCAATCATCTGCTTGGACAATATCAGATACTAGAGACAAACCTTCAGGATCATATGTCCATCACTTATCACCTCCTAAAGATCAACAAATGAACGATGATCCGGTTCCCGCTGACGAAGAGCATATCTCTAGTTGAATGATGATTGTAGGAACATTTTCGAAGGTTTGTCATGTAAAGATTGGATGAAACCTCGTGATGATGGTGACAGCACACCAGCCACTCCAGAACCTGCCTTGGTCATTTCCTACATCCCACATTTCCTGATGTCTTTTGGAACAACTGGCCAATGCTTTAGCCAACATGTTATCAAGCTCCGGCAAAGACACTTTACTTGAGAAGACAGGATATGCGGACATTATGAACTGGTAAAGTTACCAACAAGTGGGAATGTCTACAGCGTTACACAAAGCTATTTTTGAAGGCCAAGCTAATAATGTCACCTTTAAAAGGGTCTCTTCTACCTTGTAGACGTCTCACTGTCATCTTTCAGTTCCTCTAAAGAATAGAGCGCAATACTGATGATCATGCAAGATGCTTTACAGATCATATTCACTGGGCTAATCTAAAAGTGATCAAGTCCTAGATATAGATTCACTATTAAGCATCCGCTGGCCGCTCAGTTCCTCCCAGGAAATCCATGTCCACAATTCTAAACTCAATTCTTTTCAATCTAAAGAGACTTAATGGGAAACTTATAATGTGAGCTGATATATTGTTTGCAATGATATAACACAAGGGGAAGCGGAATACGGCTTGCGGTCTATCTGGTCCTAAGATTTTCCCCAAGAAATATGTAAAATAGGAGGTCGCTAAGCACATTTTTGTTATCCTTGACTTTGGGACTTGAAGTATACCTCCCCATGCTCTAAGCTATATGTAGGATCAATTGAATGTCTGCACCTATGACATAAGTACCTCTTATGGTATCTATCATTGGTGGTTTAATCGTCAGAGATTCTACATTGACCGACACATTACTGACTCAAGACGCAAGGTAGTCAGAACTCACATGCGTATACTCAGTGTTTCGAATAAAAAACTACATATCGCATACGGGTAATAGACTATCTTGAAAAAGAAAATCATAATAAAACTGCGCGCAGTTCCAAAGCTGATTATCAAGAAAATACACTAATACTTTGCAGAAAACACGGACCTCAACACAATGTATAAGGCAATAATGATAGAATAGATAAGCTACCCAGTGAGACTTTGAAAGACAACCATGAATCTGACTGCCTTCTAAACAAGGTCATCTTAATCATCTTCCTGGCTCAGAAAAACATTGCTCTTCTAACATTCTAAAACTAGTGGTAATCTGGGGAACACGCAAACTTAGTAGGTGATTCCCTAAGATCATGCACTGGTTCTAAAGGACACTAAAAGTAAAATCGCAATTGGGAGTATAGCTACCAAGAAATAGCTGAGATGCTAAGAACTTGGCGGGTACCCTCAACCAGGATGGGATGCTAAAGTGCATTCGAGTACAAGCATGACTATACAATCATATGAGACGTCTCGTGCATTGTGTATTCCCTGTCAGTAACATGACCGGAAATCATGACGTTCAATGAATAATTTAACGAATATCAGTGATGTACGATGACAAATATTCTGGAAGCACTGGATTACAGAGTTAAGGAGTACAAGGTTAATCTACTCAATCTGGGTATGAACACGCGGTTTTGGACTGATAAGGATGTGACAAGGAGCAAGGAATTTATACATGCCATTGAACGGAGACTCAAGACCATAAGGATCTTTCGAAACTTGGAATGCTTTGTTGGTGGTCGCGTACAAGATATTGACTACAGACTCTTTCAGAGAACCGAATGAGCAAATCATCTCTACATTCAGTAGACAATATTTTTGTGTGTAATATATTGTTATATTGTACCTTATAGAGAGTAGTGTTGTATTTAGTGTTATGTTGAGTGGAATTAATTGTGTATGAATTTTTCATTAAATTTAAAATCCTTCAAACCTATCATACCTAACATTAACAGAGCCCCTCATAGATTAAGGGGAAGCATTAATATGTTCCCCGTTCGGCTTGTGATTAATCAGCACATTTTCTCACAGTTTTTCCAACATGTTCGAATCCATTGGTATCCAAAATATCAAAGGGTTTGAAATTTTTGATAAGGGGAGAAAATGTGATTTAAATATGAAAACTGATAAAAATGTAACTTTGTGGAATGTATACTCCACCCTCCGTGTGATAAACATTTTCGTTTTTAACGATGCACAGTGGTTGAGGGGGGGCGGGGGGGGGGTGGGGGCGTTTCTAAAAATTCAAAAACAATCAAGGTACTAAAAAGCTTCTGAGATAATTTATATCACAAGTATCTAATTTAGTTTTTTAATTGGTTTTATGGCAAGGTGAACTGTACCAAAAAGACCGACTATGTATTTAATTTTATCAGAGTTATAAGGTTGGTAAGGTTAGGTATTAGTTCCCATGATCTAGCCAGAACCGGAGGGATCTACCCAGGGACAATCTACTAGTTAGTGTATAATTCCTTAGGTATGACATAAAAAAAGGAGTAAATGTGAGAATAAAGGAATAGTGCCTACTAAGATGGGGCTAGAACTAGAACAAACCCAATAAGGTTCTAGTCATGAAGTCTTGGTAAGCACAATGAAGAGTTGAAGAATAAAAAAGAATGTAAGATATAAGGGTGTAAGAAAGACCATCCATACACTTAGGCAGAAACCAGTTCAATACATTTGTTGTCAGAATCACAATGATGATTGCTGACATTGAAGACCAACATCATGGACCTAGTGATGCAATGCACAACCCTCCCTATCCACTCAGAATCTCTCAAAAGATTTCTGTTTCATTTCTTACGGAGATTAAGCACATTACTATTGACTTTCTCACTCCCAGTTAGTTGATATTGAAAAGGTGGCAGACCGCTCTAGCCTCCGATCACTAAAACCAAAACGCACTATAAAGTCTAGAGTAAAGAGATCATCAATCAATCTCATTAGGACACTATTCCATTTTACTTGTTCTTCACACAATGTGAAAACAAGGTTTATCATAAGAGTCCTACGCATTATCCTTGTGGTATTGCCAGAACATCCGAGTGATACCTAAGTATCACAGTGAAGATGGAAATTTTGCTAGAGCCAACATCAAAAAAGCTCTTGGTAGGTGACTTGTGAGATCCTTAATGGATCAAACTTGTGTCAACTGGAAAGAAATGATGGTTCGATTCTACAAGAATCAAACTTGTTCCAGTATATGAATTGACAGCTTAAAACTCTCGATGTGTTACAAAAACACTTTCACTAAGTAACACATCGACTAATTTTCAAACCAATTTTCTCTTTATTGCTAACTGTTTTATTTCATGTTCATATAAAGATGGAGATGGTGTCATCGTGTTCCGGCCGAGACAACCAACACACACACACAACGCCGGGTCAATGGGCTCGGATGGGGCGACTTGGACCTACACATTCAATGGAGAAAACAGAAAGCTCTTGCAAGGGGCATATGTTTTCTAAGCTTCTGCATGAGCTCGTGGGAGTATAGACAATGTCTCGTGACTTGAAGTGCCGGGGGAGAGTAGGTTAAAGTTAAAGACTTCATGAACAAAATTATTCCCGATTTTCAAGATCAGAAGGTATGAGCATGTCGGTCCGCAAAACACAAGATAACAAGACGGCGAAAGACCACAAGTTGATGATCAGGGATTTAATTTGGCTGATGATCTCAAAGAAGCTCAAGATCACATATCAAGTACAATTACAAGCCACAAGACAAAGATCACTACTTCAAAGTACAAGATATCACATGAAGAATCAAAGACTACGAGCTGAACACAAGATCAAGATTGCTAAGCTTAAGTTAGTATTTTCTAGGGTGACCTCCCTTAGGGGGAGATTGTTAGATATTAGAAAAACTACTTCGGTAACCTTGAAATTTACCGTTTATTGTAGCACTTAGTTAATTGTTTAATTATAAACAGTTGTAATGGGACGGTATTAAACCCAATATGTAAGCCCACTACCAAGGCCTTTAGGCCGGTTTGTAAGCTACCATATAAGCCTCTTCCATACCATGGAAGAGGTGGTTAGTCATTTAATTTTACAAGTTATACTTTCTCTTACTAGAAAACTTTCTCTCTCACTTTCTCTCTCTAGACTTGGATAATCCATCTATCTTCCATTGTGTTATGATTTCCAATATCTTACAGAGGTACTTTTTGACGACCTTTCAGGATTACCCCCTTCCTAAGAAATTAAATTTCATATCGACTTAATCCCTGGAGCAATGTCGGTCACGAAGTCTCCCTCTCGCTTGGCGCCCTTTGAAATGGAGGAGTTGTCGAGTCAACTCAGAGAACTCCAAGACAAGGGTTTTATTCGACTAAGTTCATCACCGTGGGAAGCACCGGTATTATTCGTCAAGAAGAAGGACGGTTATTTTAAGATGTGTATTGAATATAAAGAGTTGAATAAGTTGACCATCAAGAACCGTTATCCCCTCCCAAGAATAGACAACCTATTCGATCAACTGTAAGGATCACAGTATTTCTCTAAGATAGACCTTCGGTCCGGATACCATCAGCTGAGAGTGCGTGAGGACGACATTCGAAAGATTGCATTTAGAACTCGATATGGACATTTCGAGTTCACAGTAATGCCTTTTGGTTTGACGAATGCACCAGCGGTATTCATGGACTTGATGAACCGAGTGTGCAGACCCTACCTAGAAAAGTTTGTTATCGGGTTCATAAATGACATTTTGATTTACTCTAAGACAAAGGAAGAAAATGAAATGCACCTAGGGTTAATCTTAGAACTGCTCAAGAAGGAGAAACTATAAGCAAAGTTCTCTAAGTGTGAATTCTAGTTACAAGAGGTACAGTTCCTTAGGCATGTGATTAACGGTGATGGCATTCATCTAGACCCCAATAAGATTGAAGCTGTTAAGAATTGAGAAGCCCCTCCATTAGAAGTCCGCTCATTCTTAGGATTAGCCGGATATTACTGACGATTCATCGAGAATTTATATAAGATTGCCAAATCACTTACCATCTTGACTCGGAAGAGCAAGCCGTATGATTGGGGTAAGGAACAAGAGAGGGCATTTCAGACCTTGAAGGATAAGTTAGTACGCACCTTTCTAGCTCTCCTTGAATGGGCCAGAAGACTTCGTTGTATACTGTGATGCGTCAATGCCAAGGCTTAGGGTGCATGTGATGTAAAGGGGTAAGGTGATTGCATATGCATCTCGGCAGTTGAAGATCCACGAAAGGAATTACACCACCCATGATTTGGAATTGGGTGCAGTGGTATTTGCTCTTAAGATCTGGAGACACTACTTGTACAGGATGAAAAGCGTTGTAACATCCGAGAATTTTCGGAATTTTTAAAGGAGATATAAATTAAGTTATTTAGCCTAGGTTGATATTATCAAACAGAGACTAAATCACGTTTTCATTATTCGGACTCTAAAGCAACTTGATGTAAAACGAAATTCCTGACGACTTTTTAGTTTTGCCTGAAACCTGGAAACGAGCAGGGCTAAAACAGCACCGCAAACATTTAACGAACAACATACAACGCGGACACACAAAAATAATTAAATTGGTTTTTAGTTATCAGTATTTATTTAATAAAAATAGTAATAAATTTATTCATCATTTTTAAGTAAGAAGCGTTGATAGATATCGTGAATACTCTGAAGCTTAAATCATTTTTTATTTCGGACGAGGCAAACCGGTTCGCAAAATTGTAATATACAGATATTTTATTAAATGTTATAAAATATTTATGAAATATTATCAAGGATACTCATTTTATCAGAAAAATGATTCCGAAAAACAATGGCGCAAGTTTCGCGCGTTCAATCATCCGTTAAGTCGCTCAAATGAGTCCCGAACCGCTTTTTATCAAAAACTATATAAAAAGTTACAAAATAAACCCTAGACTATGGGGTAATTATCATAAGTTTTAATATATATATATAAAAACTTATACATTTCATTTCATTTTCATCTTTTATACACACACACATACTCATATAACTCTCTCCCCCACCATATTTTCAGGCCAACAGAACCACCCACCGCCGCCACCACAACCACCGGTCACACAAAAGTTTTTCCGGTGAGTTTTTCGGCCAACACCAAAGATGCTCCTCATCAACGGATCTACCCGATCCCCATACTCACTTTCCGCCATGCGCCACCTCTGCCACAACAGTCATACCACCATCAACATCATCACAGACACCGCCGACCCCCACCAAGGGTGTGTCGGTTACTGTTTACCGCACCTAGGGTGCGTGTGGTTTATATAACATCATAGAAGGGAGTGGTTTGGTTCTATGTGTTCGCACCTCGAGGGTGCGAAGGTTGTCGGTCCCAACCCACGGGGTGCGTGGGGTTGCGGGTCAGACCAAATGGGTGCGTTGGGTTTTAAAACCCGATTAAGGTGCGTTTGGCTCGGCAGAAAAACCAACCAGTGTGCGTTGGTTTAGGTTATAAAGAAAAGGGTGCGGGTGGGTTTGGTTGTTAACTAAGGGTGCGTTCGGGTTGGGTCTATCACCACAAGGGCGTCGAGTTTGGTTTAGCACCGACGAGGGTGCGTTTGGGGTCCGGGTCAGCAGCAAGAAAGGCTGCGTTTGGTTGTTAAGATACACCCGAAGGTGGTCGTCGGTATCACGGGACAGCCACCACGAGGGTGGGTTTGGTTCGGGTTTGACTGTCATTAACAGCCGGGGAGGGTGTCGGGATTTGGCCGCAAAAAAAGCCGTGTATAGCCGGGTTGCGTGGGTTTGGGTTTGCGTTTGGTTTGCATCAAAAAGGGGTGTAATGTTAGGGTGTTTGTTGGTGGGCTGTCCCCCCCGGGACAGCCAGGTAAACGTTTGTTTTGTAACAACGAGTAGGGGTGGCGTTGAGAGGTAAAAACCACACAAAAGGGTGCGTTGGGTTAATGGCAGCCCAAAAAAGGGGGGGAGGGGGTTTGGTTTGTGTAGTAAGCAACCATAGGCGCGTTTGGTTTGTTATATACCGGCCAAGGGTGCGTCCGGTTTTGTTCACAGTCACCAAATGGGTGCGTTGGGTTTTATAACCCAATTAGTGTGCGTGTGGTTTGTGTTATAAACAGCTGAAAGGGGTGCGTTTTGGTTCCGGGTCAGCCGCACCAAAACCACCCGAAAAGGGTGCGGTGCGTTTGTTGTGGGACAGCCACCACCCGAAGAGGGTGCGTCCGGTTTTGGGTTAGCACAAGAAAGGGTTGTTCGTTGGTTGTTATACAAGACTAGGGTCCGTTTGGTTTTGGCAGGTTCACAGCCAAGGGTGCGTTTGGTTATGCGTACAGCACCAAGGGGTGTTTGTTTCTGTGGTTAACACCACATAAGGGTGCATTTGGCTGTGTAAATCAGCCAAAGGGTGCGTTTGGAAATCGGGTCAGCAGCAAGGGGCTGCGTTTGGTTTGTGTTTTCACCAAATAGGGTGCGTTGGGTTGTAGCATAAGCCCCACATAGGGTGCGTTTAGCTGTTAAACAGCCGGGACAGCCGGGGGTTTGTTTGGTTTAATAATCAGACACAAAAAGGGTGCGTTTTGTTTTGCACCATAAATATATTAATTGTTTCATTTATTTTATCGATTTAATTATAATGTGATGAAATCTATTAAAACTTGCGCGGTCTAGTATAATATGTCATAAATATTAAAACGGGACTGATATTAATGTATAAGCGATATTAGATATATTATAGACGAGAGTTGAACTAAAAACGAACTATGGCGCGTTTTGGAATGAATAATTAATAGCAGAAAACGGAACATGGGATTCGGGATTCGAGATTTTGATAAGTTAGAAAGTACTTTAGTGTTAACAAAGATAACAAATTATATTTTTAACGTGACCGTTTTGGATATAAAAACGGATTTTAAATCAAAATACCGAAGAAACTGGAATGAAATCGAAATATATACTTTAATAGAAAATAAGTTATTTTAATATTATTAAATCTGGCAGATTATTAATTAAACGATTTTGAGCACTTTTGATTCCCCGTTTCAGCCTTCCGGCGAAACACAAAGTTGTTCGTAATGACGTTTTTAACCCTTGCCGCAGGATTGTCAGTTTTTAAAATTTAGACATAGCGGGTCCAAAACTAAAGGTCGATTTAATATATTATTTCAATTAATAGTTTTAAGATCATTATTCGGTTCTAAAAACGGGGAGTCTAAAAATAGTAACTTTCTGTAAATATTGAGATAAGTTAGGATTGGACGAAAAATAGTACATATACATATAATATACTAAGGATTAAGGTTTAAAACGCGCAAGAGGATTATCTCATCACATGTATATATGTATGTATACTATAAAATTATGTATGATTTCGTGGTAACGATGTATCGCATCGTTGGGTCGTATTTATTAACGTTGTTATAGATCGAACGACATAATTATAAGTTCGTCGTTCGAGAACGTAGCAGATCAGTTGTGATTTAATTGATTAATTGATCATGGTCTTTAATTCAAAGTGAGTTCATAGCCTCGCTTTCCAATCTTTTGAATGTTTTAAAACCGCGAGGGGGATACATGCTTGTCTTACTACAAAATCTTATACTTACTTCGTTTACTTATAACAATGTGAATTGTTTTAAGGGATTTTGTGAGTTTATAAGCCCCCTTTTTTATCTTGTTATCATATACGCTTTATAACTTTGGGGTGAGAGCTTGCTTGTTGCTAAATTGTATTGCAATTCAAAATTGCATGGACGATTACATAGCATATTTACATGATATTTACAAGCTCATATTTACATGAAATTTACAAGCTCAAAATTACATGAATTATTAACAAACTCATATTTACATGATATTTATTACAAACTCATTTACATACTTAGTTTACAAAATGGCGCAAGTAAAAGTTTTACATTGATTACGAGTGTACCTCAGTATAATAATAACCCCCCTTTTAAGCCCACTTATTGTGAACTGTTAATTCCTGGTTTGGAAGCGCGAGTGTTATAAGGTAGATCTATCGGGTTTGACAACCCTCGTTCCGGTGACTAGCTATCACCGGGAACGAATATTATAACAGGTCGGTTTTGGATGTTGCGGGTTACAACATCTGTATGGGCATAATGGCTAAAATAGCTAATATACGTCGAGCTTCAGTGTCATGAGCTTAGTGTAACAGTAATCTGGTTTTGTGATGTCTGCATTTGTTGTAGTATTACAGGGAAAATTCTTGCGGTCCTACCTTATATATATTATTTTCAGGAAATCGATAGGCACGAGGTGCCAGGGATACATTTTTGGTGACATTAAATTTGTCATGCATTATTTATAAAATCTTTGGGATAGGATTGGTACTTTTGGTGACATTAAATTTGTCATGCATTCTTTATAAAATCTTTGGGATAATATTGGTATTTTGGTGACATAAAAATGTGTCGTGCATATTTTCTAAACGTTTTACAGGGTGCTGTGATGACATCGTGCGTAAATATATTTGTTTGAAACTTACATTCATATTTAAACTAACCTATGAATTCACCAACTTTATGTTGACCGTTTTAAGCATGTTTTTCTCAGGTAAATTATATGCTCGGATTTCTTGAAGTGCATTGGAGTCTATACATACAAGCTTTTCATTGTGATGCAATTATGGGACAAATGTTATATTAAATTCAGATTTTGAACTTAAATCAACAAATGTTATTTTTCAAACGACACCTAGAGGTCGTTCTCTTGTATCTAGTGTTGCGTATAAGGGGGAAGTAACTCCCCAAAGTGGTATTCCGCTGCGTTGTTGTATTTTTTGGGGTGTTACAAGCGTCATTTATTCAGACCATAAGAGTCTCCAGCATATCTTCAATCAGAAAGAACTGAACATGCGTCAACGTCGTTGGATAGAGCTATTCGGCGACTATTACTGTGAAATTCGCTATCATCCTGGTAAGGCGAACGTAGTAGCCGATGCACTAAGTATAAAGGAGAGAATTAAGCCTAAGAGAGTTTAAGCTATGAACACGACCATTCAATCGAGTATCAAGGATAGGATACTGGCGGCTCAGAATGAAGCATCTGAGACTGTCAATGCACCAGCATAAATGCTGCAAGGACAAGCGAACAGATGGAGCGTAGGAGTGATGGAGCATTGTGTCACACCCCTAAACAGGGTCCCGTCGGAATAGATAACTGGGGGCGTGACGTGTCATGGATACCACGATCACAAGGTACAAAGAAAGACATCTAAAGGGTACATTTTTGAAAATCATACTTGTTGCATTAATAAAATAGATAGTCTTACATTCATCCCAAAATAGGTTTCAAAAATTTGCGGAAGTGTAAATAAAGTTTGATAAAAGTTTAACAAGCATGATAAATTAGAAATCTTGAAAATGACTGTAACATAGAAGGAAGACCTCAACTAGCACCTTGAACAGATATCCAAGCTAAGCACCTAAAAACATTGCTTAAAACATCAACAAAATTTAGTGAATTCATAGGTTTAGTTTAAACGTAATAAAGTGGACCACAAGATCTGAAACGCATGTAACAATTATAACAAATATGATTTTTATTGACTATACCCTTTCGAATATATATATATATATAAAAAATATATATATATATATATATATATATATAATATATATATATATTATATATATATATAATATATATAATAATATATATTTAAAATAATTATAAATAATATAAATATAAGGATAAGAAAATCTCAATTGAAGTAATCCGGGAGTATGATTCCTGGGTCGTTATCCCCAACGAGGATTGCAATTGAAAGTTGAGAGTCGTTTTGAGAATCGATGACTTAAATTGAACAAGATTGGAGATTGGTTACCTAAAACATATGGGAAAATTAAGGCAAAAACTTCAAAACAATTAAGGTACACAAATTTTAACTTAAAACACAAAACGAAATCATAAAAATGGACCTAAAAAAAACCCTAAAATGTCAAAATAAGTCCTAGAAATGATCTTTTTGGATTTTAAATAAAAATCTTAATTGACTAAAAAGATAGAACAAAGAAAATTAGAACAAAAACGAAGGTGATTAGGGCATGAAAACACTAAAAACGTGAACGGGATTCAATCCCGTTCTTTAAAAATCCAAATTTTGCAATTTAAACCTTACGAAAGCAAATCTAATTTTCCTAAGTTCTAAATATTAAAAGAAAATTTTCTAAAAAAGAATTATATTTTTTTGATTTTTTTATAATTTTTTATGAATTAAAAACAATTTTAATGATATTAAATGTTTAAAAATACTAAACTATTTAATAAAAATCTAAAAAAATTAGCAAAAGTAGCTTGAAAAATGTAGAATCTAATAAAAATAAGTTGGGAAAAACAGCTTATCAAATAAGCTGTGAAATAAGCCAAAAACGGCTTATAAGCTAAAAGGCCTAAAATGTAAAAAAAGATTGATTGTGCAAAACAAAACTTAAAAAGACCCAAGGGCGAGTTGGTAGAGGGAGTGTGTGTATAAAACGTTTGGTCGAATTGGGGTCGAGGTCTCGGGTTCGAGTCCTGCTCACCCTTGACTTCCCCCCAAATCCCCCAAATGTTTTTTATCAATGCCATTTTTTTACACATAACTTTTTAGAGGGCTTAAAAAATAAGCCACACTTTACAAAACAACTTGTTTTGTAAACCAAAAATAAGCACACAATAAGCAGTTAAAAGGGACAGAATAAGCTTAACTTCACTAACCCTTAAAAATGCTAACTATTTGGCAAATTAAGCACTAATAAGAAAATGAAAACTTAAAATAAGCTAAGACAGATAAAAAGGCATATCTAAAAGCACTAGGAAACAAAATTGCAACTACAATAAGCTAGAATGGCAATTTACTTAAAAAGCTATATTACTAAAAAAAATTAACTAAAAGACAAATAAGCTTAAATAAGCTCTAAACTAAAGAGAATAAGCTAAAATGGGCTTAATCTAACCCTTCAAATCTACCTTCGGGTTAGTAATGGTATTACTAGGGAGTGTCCCCGAACCTGAAGTAGAAGCGGTATTGGAAATCAGAACTTGGTAAGCAAATCGTTTAAAGGTCATTTGAATTTGCATGTTTGGTTTGGTTTTGCATTTTCTCATAACCGCATCATTATCTTTGTGTAGGTTTTGAAAAATACCTTCGACACACCTGTGTTTTGCGGAGCCGAAGCTTGTAAGGTGGAGCTTGGTGAACCGGTGGAATTGATTTAATCGGGGTTCGATAAATTTAGCTTTTGGTTGTAATTAGTCTCCCCGGTTTTTGGTTTAAACGATTTTGTTATTTCCTTGGTTTTGAACGCGAGGAAAATCCGAAGTGTCGAATTTATTTATCAAATCGGCTATCCGGTAGTAACCGTATTTCCTTGATTGAAATTAGCTGCGGCGACTTGGGAAACATATTCTTGAATATTGTCACGATAAACGTTGCCTATACGTTGGGCGGGGATCAATTCAGTAAGAATGAACACCACCACAAGTAACACAACTTTCTCGACCGCTTTTACGGGAGCGGGAGCTTGAGATTTCTTATCGAGAAGCAAAGCTTTCACCATGTCTTTAAGTTCGGCAACATTGGGAGAAATACCGGGGGTAGAAGAGCTCGAACTCACTTTGGTAACAACCAGTTTGTTACGTGAATTACGAACTTGGATTTGCTCTCCAATGGGAATTCTTAGCAATCAGGGGGCATTTTATCCAAAAAAGTTTATCCCAGAACCACCTCACAGTAGGAAATTTAACTAATCTTGATCATTATAGTTCAAAGCAATTATAGAAAGTACGAGTTTGATGTAACTCACGAAAATCCATGAATGTGGGCATGGCCCGAAGAAGATCATTGAATCGGTCCCATGCCGGTCGTAAAAGGTTTCAATCAAATCGTATGTTGAAATCTCGTGATTTCAATTTAAAGATTTGTTTATTTTAGAAGGAGGGAAGAAATTGTTGAGAATTTTTTGAGAAACAATATCAATCCCATTGTAAGAATCTTCGAGGTGGTTCTTTTTTTCAAGCCAAATCTGGGCTGCACCCTCGAGGGAAAATGGGAAAATCATTAAGCTATACCTGACGTTACTCGGGACGTTCGGGAACTTCATCGTAGAAGTGATCTTGTTGAAATAACGGATGTGAGCATGAGGGTCTTCTTTGTCATGTCCGAAAAATTGTTTGTTTTGAACGAGGGTAAGCAAACCGGGTGGCTTAAGCTCAAAGTAGTTCGACGTGAACTCGGAGCACAAACGATGGCAACCTCGTGAACCCACAGTGGGTGCTTCTGAGCAAATTAAGCCATAGTATACGATTATCGTCCATCGTAACTACGGGAGGAGCTTGATTTTCAATTGGTTCCACAAGATTAAATGGTTCAACAAAAGTCGGTGGGACTTGTTGTTGTTGACGGTTAGAATTACGAGATTGAGAACGAGTGCGCATGCACTAAAATGTAAAAAGAAAATTTATACTAATTTTTTTTCTTTTTTTATATTTTTTTTGGTTTTTTCAACAACGTATTCACAATATATTTTAATAACGGACAATGAGATAAGACACTTAAACCTAATAATCAACTCGCTTCTCGGTAACTCTTCAAAGAGAAAAACGCACAAAGGAGCGGAGGAGTAGGAAAGCGCGAAGCTATTAAAAACCTTTCTCCTTTAGGGTCGTAGTTCCTAGGAACAACCCGCCTTATACCCCTCTTATAGTTTGTTTAACTTTCGAAGGTGAGCCGTACCTCGCGAGAGACACAAAAGGTAAGTTTTTGATCTTTGGTTCGGGAACTTATTAATGAATAATACTTCAGTTGAAAGTATTATTTTGATGGTGTTCTTTTACCAACTTGTGATTTTTATTTCTTTTTATGGACAATGTTTTTATTTTTGATTTTTTTTTTTTATTTTTTTATATTATATATACTAATAAAAGAAATGAAAAATGTTTTTGTATTTTTTTTATAAGAAAATAAGCAAAATAACTTCACACGGAAGGATCTTCAAACACAAATTGTCAAACGGCTTCAACAATCGTATACAATCCTCCCCGGCAGCGGCGCCAAAAACTGATTGAAATTGATTATACCCTTTAAAATATATATATATATATATATATATATATATATATATATATATATATATATATATAAATATATAAAATACTTATAAATATATAAATATAAGGATAAGAATCAAAAAATCTCAATTGTAGTAATCCGGGAGTATGATTCCCGGGTCGTTATCCCCAACGAGGATTGCAATTGAAAGTCGAGAGTCGTTTTGAGAATCGATGCTTGAATGGAACAAGATTATGATTGGTTATCTAAAACTACGGGAAAATTAAGGCAAAAACTTAAAAACAATTAAGGTAAGACAAATTTTAACTAAAAACGCAAAACGAGAATCCTAAACGGGACCTAAAAACCCTAAATTATCAAAATTAAGTCCTAAAATGATCTTTTTGGATTTTATAAGTCTTAATTGACTAAAAAGCTAGAACAAAGAAAACTAGACCAAAAACGAAGGTGATTAGGGCTTGAAAACACTAAAAACGTGAACGGGATTCAATCTCGTTCTTTAAAAAATACCAAAATTTACAATTTTAAACCTACAAAGTAAATCTAATTTCCTAAGTCCTACCTAATGTTTAACAGAAAATTTTTTAAAAGAGAATTATATTTTTTTGACTTTTTTATAATTTTTTATGAATTAAAAACGATTTTAATGAAATTAAATGTTTAAAAATACTAAACTATTTAATAAAAATCTAAAAAAATTAGCAAAAGTAGCTTGAACAATGTAGAATCTAATAAAAATAAGATGGGAAAAACAGCTTATCGAATAAGCTGTGAAATAAGCTAAAAATGGTTTATAAGCTAAAAGGCCTCAAATGAATATAAAGGATTAATTGTGCAAAGAGAAAACAAAAAAGTCCCCAGGGCAAGTGGTAGAGTGTGTGTGTATAAAATGTTTGGTTGTGGGGTTGAGGTCCCAGGTTCGAGCCTTGCTCACCCGGAGCTTCCCCTACTCCCAAATGTTTTTGCAAATTCCATTTTTTACAACTTTTTAGAGGGATTAAAAATAAGCAACTTTTACAAAACAACTTTTTTTATAAACAAAAAAAGAGCATGAAATAAGCTGTTAAAAGTGATAGAATAAGCTAAACACTACTAAACCATAAAAATGACTAACTGTTGGGCTTTTTAAGCTCAAATAAGCAAACCAAAAAGAGGAATAAGCTAAGACAGATAAAAGGGCAAATCTAAAAAGCACTTAGAAACAAAAATAAGCAACTACAATAAGCTAGAATGACATTTTAATCAAAAAGCTATAAAACTTAGAAATTTTAAGCTAATAAGCAAATAAGCTCAAATAAGCTCTAAACTAAAGAGAATAAGCTAAAATGGGCTTAATCTAACCTAATAAGCTAAACTAAACCTAGAATAAGCAAAATCAATAAGTTAATAAGCCTAAATAAGCAAATAGCTTTTTGCCAAAACTGTTAAGCCAAAAGGCCAAGAGGGGCTTTTCTAGCTTAAAAATAAGCTAGCAAAAGGATCCTTATAGCTTAGTGGCTTATACCACTAAGAAGAATGGCCAAAAAGCTACAATAAGCAACAATGAAAAAGCATTTTGAAATTCAAATAAGCACTTCAAAAGCTTCATGAAAAAGCTATCTCACACTGATTCAACACTTAGACAAATTTTTGCAAACTTTTGCAATCTTATAACTATACTAAGCTAAGACTTCATTGGGAGAGTTATTATGTATGATGGATATGAAAATACACGCATATGATCTCTTTATATGGGGAGAGATCATAAGACGTTACAAAGGAAAACTTAATTGACACTTATCAACATTAATTAGTATTCAAACCACATTAATGATATTTATCAACATTAATGCTTATCATTAAAAACCACATTAATGATATTTATCTTGTAACTTCCCATAATGTTGAATTAGTCCCAGATTAGTCCCTCTTATTTCATTCGTCTTCATTTTGTCTCATCAAATTAAGAATCCCAACATTATATGTTGGTGTTCTTTTACCAACTTGATTGATTTTTTTTTTTGGATTTTTATAAGTAAATATTCATAATCTTCAAGCACACATAATCAAGCTTCGAAACGACAAACGCTTTCACTCCTCCCCGGCAACGGCGCCAAAAATTGATTGATTATAAGAATTTCTTTACTATATATATATAAATATAAATAAATATATAAATACATATAATAAGGAAACTCAAAAATAATCAATGAAATCCGGAAGCAGTATAGAATATTCCCGGGTCGTTTATCCCCAACGAGGAGTGAATTGAGAAGTCGAGAGTCGGTTTGATATCGATGCTTGAATGGAAAAGATTTGGATTTGGTTTTTCTAATTAAAATGCAAAAACAATTAAGGAAAACCTAAATACGAAAGCTAGAGTGATTAAATCCTAAAACGTAGATGGGAAAGTAAAAACGCAAGTAAAAAAAACTAAATTATCCAAAAATTTAACCCTAAATGATTTTTTTTTAGTTAAAACTTATAAAACTATAAAAATTAAGCAACTTTTAAAAGCTAAATTTTTTGGAACTGAACAAATAAGTAGAAAATAGCACCAACAAAGATGGCAGAAATTGCTTTTTTACTCTAAGGGCTAAAAATGCTAAACTGGTAAGGCTTTTTAAGCTAAATAAGCTGATGAAAAATGAAAAGAAGCAAAAAACAGCTAATCTATCCTACCTAAATAAGCAATAAGAGCAAAATTATATAGGGATAACAAGCAAATGCCAGAAATGAGCTATGTAAAACTCAGCAGTACTAACTTAAAAAGTTTAGTACTCTAGTTTTAACTTAAAAACTGCTAGTATACAAGGCAATTAATATTTACAATGAAATTAAGAAATAAAGTAAATAAGCTAAACAGATATTTACACTTACCACTTAATAGGCACTCAGGCATAAAAAATAAGCCAAACTAGAATAAAACTCGGATGGCAAAATAAGCTAAAAAAACTAATAAACACTTAAAATTTACTCTAAAAAGGCAAATAAGCTTAAATAAGCTCTAAACTAAGGACAATAAGCTAAAATGAGCTTAATCTACTCTAAAAAGCTAAGCTGATCCTAAATAAGCAAAAACAATAAGCTAATAAGCTTCAATAAGCAAAAATGCTTCAGCAGTACTAACTTGGAGTTAGTACTGTTAGGTGAAAAAAAAACTCACAGGTCTTTTTTAGACAAAAGTTAAATTAACACTCGAAATGTATGTTGATAAATTCTCAATAAAGCAACAAATAGGCATTTGAAAAAGCAAAAAATCTTCATTTTTCTCTACTAACTAAAATTTTGACGAAAAGTATTAAGACTAAATGCACACAAAAAAAATTCCTCGACACTTACCTACTATTACGAGACTAAATAGGTCATGGAAAATCACAAAGATAAGTCGGCTAAACAAGCTTAAGTAATAAGCTATTAGAACTGTTTTTACCCCAACAGTGTTATAAACTTTATAGAAAAAGCTTAAAATCAAACTGTTAAACTTTGAAACCTATATAAAACAGCTTGTTAAGATTACAAATAAGCTCACCAAAGCTTGGCTAAGTAACGCAACTATTTTGAACCATTTTGACCCATTTTGAGGGCTTTATCCAAACACCCACTTTTAAAACTGTTTTCAACGATTTTGCTTATATAACTTGATTTATTTTATGAATAACTCTTAGCACCAGATCTCAAATAAGTATGACAACAATAATAAGGCAAGTTTAAACAGCAAATATGCACTCATATAAGCTTGTTTAATCAAACAGTACTAACTAAGAAATTTGCACAAATCACTTTTTAAACTAAAAACTAAGCAAGATAAGCACTAAACATCATAAAACAAAGCTATACTATAAGCATTAATTAAGCATAATACGCAGACTAAGCAAATCTACAGTAATAAGAAAATATAAGAAAAAGAGAGACTACAAACACCTTGCTTAATAACAGGGTTAAATAACGTGTCTACATGCTTTGCTTGTATAAAACAAGCTAGTGAGAGTCCATAAGCCCATCCCTTTTTGGCTTATCATCCAAATATTAAGCTGTGGTATTTTGAGGGTAATTTCTTTTTTTTAGATTTTCTTAACTGTTATATTATTTCTAAAGTAAGTTTTTTTTAAAAGCAGGTTATTAAAAGAGCTTAAATGAGGTTTATATGACCTTATGAAAACATAATGTGAACACTGAAAAGAGTAAGAAATTTAAATAGATTTTAAGAACTTTAATATTTATTAAATTGGAAACATTACAAGGAAAATTAAGAACTAAATTTTGCTGGAAAATTAACTAGGTGAAAAACTAGTAAAAAAAATAGATATCGATTAACCAATATGGCTTACAAGATACACCTATTTTTTATAAAAATGACTAAGTGCTTGCCTCTTCTTCAATCTTTGTCTTCTTCTAGTTGTGTTTCTAAGTGAGGCAGATTGAGAGTTGGTTCTGTTGAGGTGAGTGAGAAGCAAAAGCTATCTTCGCCATTCAATAGCTTGGAGGCCAAGTCGAAGTAATCACAAACCCTTGAATTTCTTGTTGTTTCTTCGAAACCTATTAGAGGGTTCAGGATTGCCAAAAGTGGTCATTTGTCCCTTTGTGAGGTAGGGGTGAGTTTTAAATGAGTTTTTTTGGCTGGGATAAACAGTGGTCGAGGAGGGGATATGAAGCCCTGTGAAACAGTGGATCAGGGTTTTGGCGGTATAAAAAGGTTGTGTGTACAATTGAGGGTGAGTGAGGGAGGGTGGGCACAAATGGTCCCTCAATTATATATTTGTTGTTGCAAGAAAGGTCCTTGTTGTGTTATATCTTTGGGAGTTAGCCAGGTTTGGCCCCCAAGGGTTATTAGGGCTATTACATGCATGGTCCTTTTGTTATATAACTTTAGGGGTTTAGCAAATTTGGTCCCTAAAGTTGTATTTTCTTTGTCTTGACGACTTCTTGGCTTTGACTTTGTCGGGGTTAACTTTGACTTTTCCATGCTTTTCCATTCCGTGCTCGGTTGTGTCCAGTTTTTTTTTGTGCCTTTTTTTGGGGGATTTTTCGTCCTTTTGTCGGATATCCGTTTCCTACACAATATAAGTGAAAACATACAAATACAATGTATTTTTGGTATATTTTTGGTCATTTAAGTCTGATTTTAATGGTGAAAGGTGTGTGTAATTAAACGCATACCAATGGCGTATTGATCTTGTTTAATTCATGGTCTTTTGTGTAGTGTAGACACAAATACGCCGTATCTTCCTGGATGGATACGGCGTATTGGATGTCAGAACAGTAATCTTTAAATGTCTTTAGTTAAGCTCCAGAATGCGTGCCTTTTTGCTAATCTTCACCAAGTACTCCATAATTGCTGCAATTCTTAAATATAAACAATTAAGTAACAATTATTTGCAATAATTATACAAAATGGGTTATTTACATGGGATAAATGATGCTATAAAAGTAACGTTATTTAATGTCATCAAATATCCCCTCACTTGAATCCTACTTGTCCTCAAGTATCCTTTAGAAGTTTATGAAAATGTAACCCTAAGGATTTTTCCGTTAAGCATTTATTTGATCTATTACAAGTACACACCCAAACACCTCATGAAATATGAAGATGAAAACACTTAAATCACTCAACTAATATATGTTGGTAAATGGTAATTAAAATAAAAAAATCTTAATTTGCTCAATTGCTCGGTCATGACAAGGTATGCTATCATAGGCGTGGTATGGATACCACATCTCCAACAAGCAGCTGAAGCCACACATATGATGGCCGTTATGGCGGAATCGAATGCTAGCTCCATTGTGCTCGGATCACATCCTCATTCGAGTTTAACCAAAGGTTTGGATGAAGAATGATATAGGGTAGGGATCTTCTAACTTTCACAAATAGTAATAAACCAACAAGGCAGTTGAATCATGCATACATGGCCGTAACGACGGAATAGACATGCATGTTCGATCACATTCTCATTCGCGTAAAACCCATGGTTAATGATTAGGAAAGGAAAATAAATTGTTGATAAATAAAAATTACGAAACAAATAGACTAGGTCCAAGATACAAGTTGCTAGACACTTTTCCCAACCGTTACCATGAAAAAGACACAACTATTTACACACGTCTTGATCATAGATCAAAAACAACAACCAAAGTTGGCGTTCCTGTAACGGTCAACTTCCCAATCATCCCATACTTTACATACTTTTACAAGGCAAGTGGTGATATCTACCACTTTATACAAAACTTTACATCGTTGACTTATAGACGTATCAACGAATAATCGATCCTTCATATAATTCCTTCGGTCTAAGCTTTTGCGAAACGATTATCTTCAAACTTTCCTCCTCTTTTTTGTTGCAATTTTTCTAATTTTTTCAGATTTTTTTTCATATACTAACTACGAAACTCGACGTAATTTCACCATCTTCACGATCATAATAACTCCAGATAATTCCTTTGATAATTCTTTATTCTTCGGACGTACCAATAATTGTGTTGGTAGTAAAAATACATGAGTTTTGACTACTTTATACATTCCCATTTGCAATGTGCAAATTTCTTCCCAACCGTACCAAAGATAGAAAATTGACACAAGACTCGGGAAATACATACTTTACACTTTAAGCAACTAGCAACTGATAAATGGACTTAATCTAACAGGGTAGGCTAAGGTGTAAAGGTGTAACGAAACAAACAGTTGGTGTTATTCCTAAAGGATTGGCTCTATTGGTTTTTCTAGGGGTATCTTACTCTTAAGATGAGAGTAAACAAAGGGTTTATACGGGGATTTAACTAACCAGTGTAGTTAGTTAATAAAACAACATATAAAGGCTTTTTGGGTGTAATCCTAGAAATTTACCAATTTAAACAAGTTACTCCATCTAAATCCATAGTACTCATTATTGTGGTCTCGAATAGATATACCAAGCCAAGTTCTAAAGTCTACAACATCACCGGCACACTCATATTTTGTGGAATTTGGGTAAACATTTGGAAACGGATAAGGTTAAATCCTCACAATATCTAATAAGGGTTATTGTGTGCAGGTTATGTAACAAGTAATTTCACAAAAGTATGCTTGAATTTTTTTTAAATTTGAGCATAATTTAAGCATTTTAGGTGCCTCCCACGAAGCGCTTGTTTAGGGTCACTAAGCTTGACCATCCCTGTATTCATTTATCCTTGGGGAAGGTTTAGAGATCCAGGACAACCAGTTTTGGTACGTCCCCTCCAAAGTAGTGCTTCACACGATGACCATTCACCTTAAAGTTTAGACCATCAGGTTGAGATAACTCAATGGTTCCGTATGGAAAAACTTTGGTGATGGTGAAAGGCCCTGATCAACGAGTTTTAAGCTTCTCGAAGAATATCTTAAAGCATGAAGATTGAGAGTAAAACTCGATTCACCAACATTGACAATGTCGGGTTTTGATCTTTGAATCATGAGAAATTCTTATGAGTCCTTCGTTCTTTATAAATCAAAAGAATTCACTCGTAATCTTGAATCACGAAGCTCATTGAGTATCACTAATAGATGAAGCTATCGGTGACACATCCGCGCGATTTAAGATCGAAGTTAGCAAGTTTTAAAGCCCAATATGCTTTATGCTCTAACTCGATAGGAGAAGTCAAGCCACCTTAACCGATACCACTAACTTTGTAATAGGGCGTACAACCACTTGGGTGCGTCCTTAAAAGCAGCGTAACGAAATGCCCATACAAGAGCATAAAAAGCTTTGTTCGAGGAAGCCATGCGGCCATGTGCTTTTTTCTCTAACCGTCCTTTCCAGAATACGTTTCAAACCTCGATTGGACACCTCCACTTGACCACTTGTTTAAGGGTGATAAGCGGTAGCTAGATGATGTGTGACCTCATACTTAGACATCACTTTTGCAAACTGATCATAACAAAAATGGGTCCTACGATCGCTTATAATAGCTCTAGGTGTTCCGAATCGGGCAAACAAAGATTTTAAAAACTTAACTACAACTCTAGCATAATTTATGGGGAGCGCCTTTGCTTTAACCCATTTTGAAAGATAATCAAAGGCTACGAGGATGTATTTATTCTCATGCGAAGACGGAAATGGTCCCATAAAATCGATCCCCCATACATCAAAGATTTCACAAACTTGGATAGCGTTTTGAGGAATCTCATTTCATTGTGAAATTTTACCTTGTCTTTGACATGTATCACAAGATTTGATCATTGTATGGGCATCTCGATATATGGTTGGCCAAAAGAAACAGGCATCAAATACTTTCAGGCGGTGAGATTAGGGCATTTTTTTTTAAAATCTATGATGCCCCCGGTGGGTCCTTCATGACAAGCTTTGAGGATATCAATAGCTTCTTGCCCATGCACACACCGTTTAATGATTTGATCCGCACAGATCTTGAATAGAAAGGGATCATCCCAGAAGTAATGTTTGACATCTTTGAAAAACTTATTTTTCTGCTGGGATGACATTCCCTTGATAATGAAATTCCCCGCATGGTAGTTTACGAAATCTGCAAACCATAGGGTACTATTAACACGAAGAGCAACCGATCCAAGAGTTTCAAGGGGAAATGTTTTTGTAATTTCCTAGTTCTCGAATTTATCTTGATGAGGGTTCTCAAGTCTGGAAAGATGATCGACGGCCAGATTTTCTGCTCTTTTTTTGTCTTGGAGCAAAAGGATCCACCGCATTAGTCTTTGCTTAGCATCCTTTTTAGTGAAGAGATACTTTATAGCAGAATGGTCAAATACACAAATGCTCTTAGACACAAAACTAAGATAGCTGACCAGAATTTCTCAAAAGCGTACACTACGCAAGCAATATCTTTTTCGGTCATAGTGTAGTGTGCTTGAGCTTCGGTCATTGTTTTTCTTTGGCATAGTGAATTGGTTAGAAAATGCTTGTTTCTTTCAGTTGCCCAAAGACTGCCCAATTACAAAGTCGTTTGCATCACACATGACTTCGAAGGGCAAGTCCCAGTCAGGAGCAATCAAAATTAGAGCCTCGGTCAATTTTCTTTTAAGTGTATTAAAGGATTCGATACACTCTTTTGAAAAGAAAAATGAAGTCTCTTTTTCGATTAAGTGGGTCATTGGACGGGCTATTTTTGAGAAGTCTTGTATGAAACGTTGGTAAAAACCGGCATGCCCAAGAAAACTACGAACACCTTTCACGGTAGTCGGGTGAGGTAATTTAGCAATCACACCGACTTTAGCTTTATCAACCTCAATCCCGTTCTTTGAAATCTTGTGGCCGAGGACAATGCCTTCTTTGACCATAGAATGACTTTTCTCCTAATTTAGACAAAGATTGGTGTCTTCGCACCTTTGAAGCATCTTGTCCAAACAAGAGAGGCAATTTTCGAAAGAATCCCCAAAGACCGAAAAATCATCCTAAGAACTTCGCATCGTCTTTCGACCATGACATTGAAGAATGCCAACAGTACACCTCTGGAACGTGCCTGGTGCATTGCATAAGCCAAAAGGCATGCGATGATAGGCGAATGTTCTGTAAGGACACGTGAATGTTGTTTTTTCTTGATCTTTATGATCGATGGGAATTTGAAAGTAACCCGAGAAACCATCGAGAAAACAATAGTAATCATTTCTCGCTAATCTCTTAAGCATTTGGTCCATAAAGGGAAGTGGAAAATGGTCTTTACAGGTGGCTTCATTTAACTTACGGTAGTCAATGCATATACGCCACCCTGTAACCAATCGAGTCTGGATCAATTCATTTTCATCATTTGCAACAACGGTAAAACCACCCTTTTTCGGTACGCAATGTACTCGGGGGCTTACCGAAGGACTATCCGAGATCGTGTAACTTAAATCCGGCATCAAAAAGTTTTTTTCAACCTCCGTTTTGATGACATCGATGGATCTTGGATTTAACCCGTCTTGGTGTTTGGACCTCTGGTTTGATAGTCATCTTCCTAAGAATCTATATGAGTATAAAATTTTAGGTTAATACCCTTTATGTCAGAGAGTTTCTAAGCGATGGCTCGCTTGCGTGACTTCAAAACCTTTATGAGGGCGGATTTCTCCTCGATACTCAAGTCTTTAGCAATTATGACAGGCAACTTGTCTTCACCCTCCAAAAATGCGGTATTCAAGGATGAGGAGGTAAGTCCTTGAGTTCGACCTCAGGAGGTTCATCAATTGAAGATTTATCAGTTTTAGCTTCACAAACTTTAAGTTCTTTTTGAATTTCTGGCAAATAATTTCCTTTATTGGGATGGGGTGGTGAAAGATCACTATTAAGAATTGCTTTAAGAAGAAGAATATCCCCCTCCGAGTCATAGTAAGAGTCATCAACTTCCGGTGAAGTTGGATCATCTTCAAGAGCGAGGAAACATCGGCTTCCTCAAAAAGGAGAAAATCACTATCCCCAAAGGGAGTGAGAGTCAGAGAAGAGGTAGAAACGATCGGGTCATAGTAAGGAGTGGGATTGCCACTCGCTATCAAATCGGAGAAACCGAGAACTTCTTGAGAATACTGCCTCACAACCATTTCAATGGACGTCGATTTGATTTGCTCAGATTTCATCATAAATTAGAGGATTACCTCAAGTTTGAGAAGATGAATGTTACGGCTTCTTTTCCAACATAAAGTGTTAGTTCTCCTTTGTAAACATCAGTCAAGGCACGTCTGGTCTTTAAGAAGGATCTCCCAAGAATTAGGGGAACTCGAGGATCAGCATCAAAGTCTATGACTACAAAGTCGGCCGGGAAATGGAACTTTCCTACTTTTACATAGACATCTTCGGCGATACCGATTGGTTGAGTGATCGAACGGTCCGCTAATTCAAGAGTTATACAAGTAGGAGTGAGTTCTGAAAGAGAAAGTCTTTTCCACATGGATAATGGCATGAGATTTATGCTAGCGCCAAGATCGGCCAAGGCTAAGCACTCATCCATATCTGAAAATCACACGGTATGAGGAGAATTGACGGGGGTCTCTAAGTTTTTCGGGTAACTTGTTGAGGATGGCCGCCGAGCAATGCTCATTCAATGGAGTTCTAGCCATTTCACTTAACTTTTCTTTGTTTCCAATCAAGGCTTTAAGAGTCAAGGCAAATTTAGGCATAAGAATCAAAGCATCCGTTAAGCTAATTTTGAAACTCAAATTTTTAAAGATTTCATAGAATTTCTTAATTTGGTCGTTACTTTTTCAGTTCGCCTTTCATCATTACGTCTCGAAGGATACAGAATTGTTGGTTTCAAGTTAGGCATCGGGGCACTAACAGGAATAACAACGGGTTTAGAATTTAATAAATATGGTTGATCTTGGACAACCGAAGGTTGGACGTCTTTGGTACTTCCGTTATTAGTAGGAGGCACCGTGTCCTTTGTCACCTCGGTTTCACGCTCACTACTTTAGGAGAAGAAGTAGTAGTCGGAATCGTGGGTCCTTGATAAGCAACACCGCTTCGGGTAGTAATACCCTTCAAGTCTTCCTTTGGGTTTGTAACGTTTAATCGGTTGAGAGAACCCGTACCCGAAGAATGAAGCGGTAATTGGCGTTTCACGAAATTTGAAGCATGTCCGTTAAATTGGTCATTTGATTTTGCATGTTTTGGTTTTGGTCTTTCATGTTTCTCATAACCGCATCATTAGCTTTGACGTAGCTTTCAAAATCGGTCTTTGTCACACCTTGTGTTTGAGGAGCCAGAGCTTGGTAAGGTGGAGCTTGGTAAACTAGAGGTTGATTTACCTAGGGTCGATAAATTTGTCCTTTGTTAATCGGGGGTTGGTAGGTTGATCCTTGATTGTAATTGTTCCCTCGATTTTGGTTGTAACGGTTTTGATTATTTCCTTGATTGTTTTGATTGTTTTGAACGGGAGGACAACCAAGAGGTCAAATTTGATTAGCAATCGGGGCTAGATAACCGGTATTTCCTTGGTTGTAGTTAGCTGCGGCGGCTTAAGAGACGTACTCTTGAATATTGTCACGATAAACGTTGCCAATTGGAGTGGTGGGAACAATATCGGTACATGATACCACCCAAGTAACACAACATTCCTTGACCA
Organism: Tanacetum coccineum; assembly: GCA_026074375.1. NCBI lineage: Eukaryota > Viridiplantae > Streptophyta > Magnoliopsida > Asterales > Asteraceae > Tanacetum > Tanacetum coccineum. The sequence continues at coordinate 33,891 of BQNB010048508.1, forward strand.
CTTTCACGGAGTGGGCGCTTATACGAGGATTTTTTTTTTATCAAGAAGTAAGCTTTCACCATATCATTCAAATTGCAACATCTGGAGAAAATACGAGGGGGTAAAAGAGTCCGAATAAAAACTTACTTTTGCAACAACCGGTTTTGTTTTACGTGGAATAATGAACTTGATTTGCATATCAATGATTCTTAGGCAATCACGTGGCGTTTTATCCAAAAAGTTACCACCCGCGACGGAATTTAATGAATCTTAATCATTAGAGTTTAAGGCATTGTAGAATGTATCGAGTTGATGCAATTATGAAAATCCATGATGTGGACATGCTCAAAGAAGATCCTATTGAATCGCTGTCTCATGCCCTTCAAAAAACGTCTCATCAAATCTTAGTTGAAATCTCCGTTATTTCATTCGATAGATTTGTTATTTTAGAAGGAGGGAAAAATTTGTTGATGAATTTCAAAACAAGATCATCTCATGTTAGAATCGATCAAGGGGGTTCTTTCTCAAGCCAAATCCAGGCAGCCCCCTCTAGGGAAAATAGGAAAAGCATAAGCTTTACCGACGTACTCGGGACGTTCGGGAACTTCATCGTAGAAGTGATCTTGTTGAAATAACGGATGTGAGCATGAGGGTCTTCTTTGTTATGTCCAAAGAATTGCTTGTTTTGGAAGAGGGTAAGTAAACCGTGCTTAAGCTTAAAGTTGTCCGCGGTGATCTCGGGCACAACGATGGCATCCTCGTAACCCTCAGTGGGTGCTTCAAGCAATTGAGCTATAGTACGATTATCGTCCATCGTAACTACGGGAGGAGCTGGATTTTCAATTGGTTCTTCAAGATTAAATGGTTCAACAAAAGCCGGTGGGGCTTGTTGTTGCGTTTTACTGTAAGATTACGGGATTGAGAACGAGTGAGCATGCACTAAAATATAAAAAGAAAATTTACACTAATTTATATTTTGTTCTTTTTGGTTTACTCAAAAATGATCACAATTTATTTTATAACGGACAACTAAATAAACATACCTTTAGCCCTAATAATCAACAAGATTCTCGGTAACTCTTTGAAAAGAAAAAGCACAAAGGAGCGGAGGAATAGGAAAGCGCGAAGCTATTTAAAAACCTTTTTCCTTTAGGGTCGTAGTTCCTAGGAACAACTCTCTTTATACCCTTTTTTGAGTTTGTTTATCTTTCAAAAGGTGAACCGTACCTCGCAAGTGGCACAAAAGGAAAGTTTTTGATTCTTTGGTTCGGGAACTTATTTTTTAAAAAATGGGAAAAAAAAAATAATACTTTCAGTTGAAAGATATAATGTTGTGTTCTTTTACCAACTTATGATTTTTATTGATAATTAAAGACAATGTTTTTATCTTTTTGGTTTTTTTTCTTTTAGATTTTTTTAATAATAAAAAGTAAATATTCACAAACTTCAAGCACAAATAATCAAACTTTGAAACAACAAATGCTTTCACTCCTCCCCGGCAGCGGCGCCAAAAATTGATTGTATATTTATTAACCCTTAGTGAATATATAAATATAAATAAATATAAATATATAAAAAGGATCAAAATCCACAAAATCAATTAAACCAGAAGTAGTATAGAATATTCCTGGGTCGTTTATCCCCAACGAAGAGCAAATTGGGAAGTCAGAAAGTTGTTTGAATAACAATACTTAAATGGAAAAGATTTGGGTTTGATTTTCTAAAACTACGGGAAAAATAAAGCAAACTATACTAAAAACGAGAACGGGAAGCTAAAACGACACACAAAAAACCCTAATTTTTCAAAATTAAGCCTAAATTGATTTTTTTACTTTTAATGGACTTAAATTAACTAAAAAGGAAGTTTAAAGAAAACTAGAATGAAAACGGAGCTAAATTGAGCAAGAAAATACGAAAAACGAGCACGGGAACGAATCCCGCTCTTTAAAAAACGAAATTTTGTAAAAATGACCCTACGAAAGTTTTTCTATTTTTCCTAAGTGTAATATGATAAAATAAAATTTTCTAAAAAAGAAAAATATTTTTTTGATTTTTATTTAATTTTTAATAATTAAAAAATAGATTTAAAGAAAATAAATGATAAAAAATAGTAAAGAATCTAGGAAAAATCCCAAAAAATACAAAAAAGTAGTTTAAAGTAAGCTGGTTCTATGAAAAATAAAAGCTAGAAAAGTGGGCTTATAAATAAGCCGTAATAAGCTAAAAACAGCTTATGGGCTTAATGGGCTAAAATGCCCTTAAAGAATAAATTGTGCAACTCACTCCCCGAAGACAGCTATTGTAGACACGTGAATGAGTGTGTTATAAAATGTAGGTTGAATAGCGGTTGAGGTCCCCAAGTTCGAGTCTTTCTCCACTTGGTGGCCCCTCCCTTAATCCAACGTTTTTATTTCTCATTTTTTTTACAACTTTTTAAATAATCTGAAAATAAGCAACTAAAAAAGAAAAAAAAATTATACCTAACAAATAAGCACAAAATAAGCTAAATAAGATGGCAGTTTGCTAAATTTACTCTAAGACTACAAAATGCTTAACTGTTAAGCAGTTTAAGGCTCAATAAGCATATGAAATGGAAATAAGCACAGACAAGTGGGGCACTAAACCTAATAAGTAAACACAAACAAAGATAAGCAAGGAAAATAAGCTAAAACAGGCATAAAAGCTAGAAATGGTAAAAACACCCAAAATTTATACTAAGAAGTAAATAAGCTCAAATAAGCTTAAAACAAAACCAAATAAGCTAGAACATGCTAAGACAAAACTAAACTAACCCTAAATAAGCTAATGCAATAAGCAAATAAACTACAATAAGCAATCAACAAGCTAGCAGGTTTAACTATATTAAACTAAGGCAAAAAGGTGCTTAACTACTAGCTACTTAAAGGGACAAAATAAGCTAATGGAAAGGATAACTAAGCTAAGGCACATGTAACCCTAAACCTAATAAGCTATCATGAACAATTATAAGCACAAGAGATCAGATAAATAAGCAAGATAAGCTCAAATAAGCTAAGGGTCAAAATTGCAGGCAAACAGTCAAAATGCACACTTTGAGCTTAAAAATAAGCCACCTAGAGGGGGTCCTAAGCTTAAGGCTTGCATGGGCTTATACATCAGCTTATTAGCTTCTTAAAAATCCAATTAGCACTAAAGACTTAATTAAAGAAAAGCAAGAAAAAGGGGTGAAAAGTTGGGCTTTTACACCAGGGGACCTTGTTGACAGTTTTAAAGGGACAAAAAGTAAGCTTATAAATAAGCCACCAAATAAGCTTAAAATGAAACGTTAGCTAAAAACAGATGGAGTGAAGCTCAAAGTGAGCTTGTGCTCAAAAATTCAAAAGCTGGAAAAATCTTTACTATCTGAAAATTGAAAAGGTAAAAGGGACTTTTTAATACTAAAGAAAAACTTGACAACTTTGACAAACTTTGAACAAAACTAAAGAGTACCTAAAGTATTCTAATCCTACTGCATTAAAACATAAAAACAACTCAAATTCAAGTGTATTGAGGGCTTAATCAAATAAGCTTAGGTAAACTAAGCTGTCACATTAGTCTAAAAGAGACTTATAAAGAAACCTTCAAAACTACTTTGAGCATAAATTTTTTTTGAAAAACAACTGAGAATGGCTTAAGAAAACTTGAAAAAGATGCCAAAACAAGTCAAAAGTTTTTAAACACAAAATGACCCATTTTGTACCCTTAACCCAAACACTCCCTTAACTTTCTAAAGTGCTTTTTAAAATTGATTTATAAATATTTAAGGAAAAGTTGTTGAAGACAGATGATAACAAAGATTAGATAAGCAAAAATAAGCACTTAAGATAAGAGCAATATCAAAGGCAAATATGGCAGTTAAGAGCAAAAAGTTAAACAAAGGATATCAAAACATCAAATAAAGACAAATAAGCATTAAAAGACATGATTAAGCAGGAAGTGTAGAGCACCAAGGAACAAAGAGGGTCAGTTTAGAAATCAAGACAACACTAAGAAGCCTGGAAACAATGAAGACACATCTTCAAAGGCAATGTTAGCAAAGTGATATGGCAGAAGAACAGGCTCATACAAACATGGCTCTAATGGGGTTTTTAGACTCTGAGGTATATAACGATAAATCTTGCACTAAAACTTGTCTGAAAAACTATGAAACTCTTAAGAAACAGTGTGATGATTTAATTGTTAAGCTTAATCAAACTGAATTTGCATCAACTACTTATAAAATAGGTTTAGCAACTGTAGAAAATCAACTTATCACATATAGAAAGAATGAGGCTCTTTTTAGTGAAGAAGTTGCAGTTCTTAAAAGGGAAGTAGCTTGCAAAGACTATAAAATAGATGTGCTTAAAAGTGAGTTTGAAAAAGTTAAGCAAGAAAAAGAGGGCATTGAATTTAAAATTAAGAAATGCCTTAAAGATCCTAAACAAGTTGTTAGAGAGTCAGATAACTGACAAAAGCAAAAAGGGTTTGGGTTATAATGTTGTTCCACCACCCCATCCTTTAATCTATAATGGACCTACAAAACTTGATTTGTCTTATTCTGGTCTCGATGAATTCAAAGACCCTGAATTCAAAAGTTATGGTTCTAAGGATAGTAAGCAAAAGTCTAACACTGTTTGTGATAAAAAAATCAAATGATTCTAAGGAAAATTCTGATGACTCCTTGGTAAAAGAACAAGTATTAGAAGACACGAGTAGCTTTGTTGAGTCTTCACTTAATGTTGAGATAACAAAGAACTGTTTTCTTGATAAAGATAGAGTTTGTTCAAACCTAAAAATCAGAAACTAGTTAAAATTAGTCAGTTAGGTATGCTGAGATGTAATAATCACAAAGACCTAAGGGGAATCAAGAAACTAGAATGGACAAAAGTCTAATCAACTAGGAAGTGATTTTGTGATGTATAACAAAGCTTGCTTCATTTGTGGGAGTCTTGATCATGTTCAGGCTCATTGTAAATACCTTCAAAAGGAAAGGATGGTATATGGGAATAATTATAACATGGTAAACTACAACTATACTACCAACAAGACTCACCCTAATGCTCCAAGGAACATGGTTCCAAGAGCAGTTTTAATGAAAACGGCCTAAAACATTTAATACTGCCAAGACGTTAATACTTAGCTCACCCAAATCATATAGTTTTTAATGCATACCAATGTCACAGTTTTTCAACAACCATCAACTGTAAGAAGGCCCTATCAATCAAAAACAGTATTATCTAACAAAAAGTTTACCCAAACAAATAATATTGTCAAGGCAAAAGCAGTTAATACTGCTAGACCAAAAGCAGTTAATACTGCTAGGCCATATACAAAACCAGTTAATGTTGTTAGGGAAAAAAGGGTCAATGCTGTTAAGACCTCAGCATGTTGGGTTTGGAGACCTACCAAACCTAATGGTACACACTGGCATTTAAAGACACAACTACATTGAAGCACGAGACAGATCCAAGGTCATAATGGCTATGTGTTCCCAAAGAAACAATAACTTCCTTGTTTTTTATGCCGGGGCAAGCCACTAATGGAGATAAAGTACTTGTTGAACATGGATGCTCAAGTGCACATGACTGGAACACATAGCTTATCCTCTTAGATTTCAAGGAATTTAATGGAGGTTATGTTACATTTGGGGAAGGAGCACATGGTGGTAGAATTTCTGGTAAAGGAACACTTAAAATTGTTAGTCATGATTAAAACTATCAGGAAAGTCAAAAAGTGGTCGGGACACTAAGGTACCTCAGTCTGGTGGTCTCCCTGAAAAAGGTTGGTGATGAGGCTATCCATGAGGAGTTGGGTGACAGAATGGAAAGGGCTGCCACTACTGCTTCTAGCTTAAAAGCATAGCAGGAAAGTGGTAACATCAATAAGACATAATCCATGTCAACACTTAATGGATCAAGTCCTTAGGGAATTGGTCCAGGTAGTGGTCCCAGGTGCCAAGATACCATATTGGGGGATGTAGATGCTCAAACTAGGTTTGAGACTACATCTAAATAGTCCAATGATCTACCTCTCTCAAGAGGTTACACACTTGGGAGTGGGGAGGACAGTATGAAACCATTGTAATTGATGGCAAATTATACAAAACTGTGTGAAATGGAGTGAGGAAAAGAAAAGAGAGAAATTGTGAGCAGAAAAATAGAAAGAGAGATGTGTGCATAAAAACAGACAAAGTGATTTGGTGAGCCAAAAGAAATAAGAGATTCAGCGAGTTTTAAAAAAAACTTGTGAGAAGAATTCATTGATGATAGAAGTCCTTTTTGGAAAGAAATTAAGTTAATGCTGGTAACTCAAACCATACTGCTGTTAAAATCACAATTAATATAACTAATGCTGCTAAGCATAAAAGGTATCTTACTGCTTGTATACAGTAATTCTGCTAACAGCTATTTACGTTGAGATGCTATTGAGTCTACCTGCTGCCGAGTTACTGAAACTGATTGTATAGGCATCATTTAGTGCTGCCATTTTCAACGTTAATGCTGCTAGCAGGGTTGATTTTCTATAAATACTTTTGATTCAGGGTTTCATTCGATTCTATATTCAGTTTCATCATTCATAACACTCTCAAAACGTATACCCTACTCAATTTCATTGTTAATCATCAAAACCCATCACAATGTCGACCCTACAATTTGCTGAAACCCACAACATGATCGCGTTCTTGGAAAAACCTGCTGAAAGTAATGGATTTTAAAATTTGTTGATTTTCTGAATGCTAATCAAATCCATTATGCTTTAACGGTCAATCCTACTATATACACATCTTGCATTGAACAGTTTTGGGCAACAGCAAAGGAAAAAAACGGTTAATGGTAAACGTCAGTTACAAGCCTATAAATTTGATAAAAGAAGGTGATCATCACAGGAGACGGAAGCATTAGAAGTAATCCTTCTTTAGAAGTGATCTCACTTGTAAGCAAGTCTTCTGAAGACAGGCAGGCAAGGTATGGGGGATATGAAACGACCTTCTCAAAGGCTTACATTTTATAAAGCTTTCTTTTCTCCACAATCAAAGTTTTTAATTCATACCATTACGCAATGCCTAAGTGCCAAGACCACTGCATGGAACGAATTCAGTAGCACTATGGCCTCTGCAATTATATGCTTGGCCACAAACCAAAATTTTAATTTGTCCAAGTATATTTTTGATGCTATGGTAAAGCAGAGGGAGGGGTCAAATTTCTGATGTATCCACAATTTGTATAAGTGTTTATCAATCAACAGCTTGGGGATATGTCACATCACAAAAGGATTTATGTCTCCCCACAAAGAAAATCTTTGCCAATATGAAGAGAGAAGGAAAGGACTTTTCTGGGAGAGTAACACCCCTGTTTTCAACAATAATCGTTCAAGCTACTCAAGATGAGGGTGTAGATTCAGGCATTGCTACTAATTCTCAACAGACACCCATTACTACTCAACCATCATCCTCTAGACCTCAGAAGAAACAGTCTAGGAGGAAACAGAGGAAGGAAACTGAAGTTCCTCAAGATGAGACACATCATGATGATAGTGTTCCTATACCTTCCAATGATCTACTTCTCAGTGGTGAGTATAGAATGCAACTAACAGAATTGATGATTTTGTGTACCAACTTACAAAAACATGTTCTTGATTTGGAAAAGGCAAAGGATGCTCAAGCAAAGGAGATTGCTGGTTTAAAGAAGAGGGTCCAAAAGTTAGAAAGGAAAAAGAAATCAAGAACTACAGGGTTAAAAAGATTAAAGGAAAGTTGGTGAATCTAGTAGGGTTGAATCCTCTGAGGATAAAGAGAGTTTAGGTGCTCAGGAAGATGCATCCAAACAGGGGAGGATAAAAATTGTTAATGAAACCCAGGGGAGGTTAGATGATGCAGAAATGTTTGATACAGATGATCTTCATGGTGATGAGGTGATTGTGGATATGGTAGTTGGTGAGAAACAAGAAAAAAGTGTAAAAATTAATGAAAGAGAGGTTAGTACTGGTGTTGAAGATAGTGTTGCCCCTACAATTGAGAGGTTAGTACTGGTGTTAAAGATAGTGTTTCCCCTACAATTCTAGTTACTACTACTGATGTAGGAGTTACTGCTGCCAAGATTGATGAAATTACTCCTACTAGTGCTCCAACAACAATTATTGATGAATTAAATTTGGCTCAAACTCTTATTGAAATCAAGCAGCTAAACCTAAAGCTGTTACTACTGCTGCTACAACAACAACTACAAGACCCAAGGCTAGAGGGGTTGTAGTTCAAGAGCCAAGTGAATTCAGAACAACAACATCATCTCCACAAGCATCACAACCTTCAAAGACTAAGGAAAAAGGCAAAGCAATAATGATTAAGCCTGAAGTACCTTTGAAAATGAAAGATCAAGTTGCTCTTGATGAAGAAATAGCAAGAAATCTTGAAGCTCAGCTGCAAGCTGAACTTATAGAAGAAGAGAAGATGGAAGGAAAAAGGAAGAAGAAGTCAACATAGCTTTGATTGAATCATAGGAAAATACACAAGCTATGATGAAATCCACAAGCTGTTTGACAAGGAGATAAAGAGAGTAAATTCTTTTGTGGCTATGAATTCAAAAGCTCAAGAAATCAGTGGAAAGAAGGATGAAAGCAGTTCTAAGAAGACAAAAATTGCACAAGATAGTAGTGCAAAGAGAGCAGGAG
>BQNB010048509.1:0-42532 GCA_026074375.1 Tanacetum coccineum
TTTTGTCCATTTGTTGATATCTGGTACCTGTACATAAACAATTATAAAAACAAGTATATACATTGCATTTTTCTATGTTTTTGGTCATTTTGAGTTTGTTTTTCATGGAAAAAGGTATGTGTAAAATAACACATACCAAATTCTCCCATACTAAGGTATTGCCGTGTCCTCACGCAATATTATAAATAACACTTTAGAAAACTAAGAATCTTAATCCCCCTTGATTAATTAATTTAAAAAGTAGCTAAGTATTCATCTTAAGGGATTAAAAAAAACATTAGCTCTGAAAAGCCCCGTTTTTCTATTTTCAATATTTTTCCATTTTTTATGCTTTTTCATAACTTTCCATACTTCAACACTTCATAACATTGTACTTTCATTATTATTTGATAATACTTAGGATCGTGGAACAAGCAAAATAAATTCATCGTCCCCAACTTTCACTTCTTCATACTAAGCTTAAAAACAAGATCATTGTCGAATACAAGTCATGATACTAACACTACTCATAAATACTAATTGTGTATTACTTTTCCTTCCTTATTCCTAATTTTGTATCTCAAGATTTTATTGAAGTCATATACCCGAAGGCTCTTTAAGACTTATTTCGATACTTATTCAATCCGAAAATAAAGCGAGACGGTTAAAAATAAAATTTAGCTTCCACCCTTATCCTTGAAATCCGATGAGGTGAATGAATTTTTGGCTTTTGTTGCTTGCGCCTTAATTCATGTCATATACCCTAAGGCTCTTTAAGACATAAATCAAGTAATATTATTTACACCATATACCGTCACACCCCCAAACTATCAGAGTATAATGGCAACCGAGGGAGTGTGACTTCATGATTATCATACTTCTAAGCAATACAGAACGACCTCTATATGAGACGTTTTAAGAAAACGGATCACTTGAATTAGGAAATAATAAATTGTTTAACATTCAGCGGAAGCATACAATAGATAATACGACATCGTTTTTAAATAGTACAAGTGATCTTCAGATAACTGGAAAAATGACTGCAATGCATGAGACTTCATATAGCATCTTCATTCTTAATACCTGAGAAAAACATTGCTAAAGTGTCAACATAAAGTTGGTGAGTTCATAGGTTTGTTTAAGCAGAAAATCTAGTGTTTATGAATCACAAGATTTCACCCGCATATGATGATATAACAAATACAAAGTCATATAAATTGCATTACTATTGTCTAAGCTCATGACACCTAAGCGTTAACATATACCAACAATAAATGAATGCCCTTGCAGGTGTCTAACCCGGGACACCCGTAATCTGACTCAAATGAAACTGTGTTTGCTTGACTAATGTCAGTCCAAGACAAACAGGGATTGTCAATCCCGATAGATCTATCCATAACATTCGCGCTCACAAAGATTGACGGTTCATGATAATTCGGGCAAATAGCAACTTGGGTTAAATCGGGACTTAGACCAATCAGTAATGAGTAATTGTACTTGTATTCACACGTTTAAAATAAGCAATGTTCTCACCCCAAAAGATGATTTAAAATAGTAGAGTAGGGGCTATGAAACTCACCTTGTTGGTTAATCGCCTGAAAACTGGTAATGGCTCAAAGCACGTCGAACGCAACTTAGTCAAACACCTCTCTTGCTTCACTCGTCTATAGCCCGACGTTCGCCTAGCTTGTGCCTTCAACGGAGCTTGAATTTGACTCGTATAATTTACTTATTGTTCTCAGGTTTTTAGTTGTGATGAGAATGGTTCGTGCATGGTGCTTATTTATACTGCGTGTTGCTTACTGACTCATTGAAACCATGCATGTGAAATGTATAATTTACATACACTATTTATTTATGATACTATTCGTAATCATCATTCTTTTATAATACTGTGGGAGGATGACTACTATTGGTTGATTTGAGTTGAGAATGCAATTGGAGCCAGGCGTAGCAGTTGAGTATTGTCAAAAGGTTGTAGGGCATTTCATGCAAAGTGAAATGATGAGGATAGCTCATCCATTTTGAATATCACTGACTTTTAGATAGCATTTGAATATATATATATTTTTATAACTGGAATGTTAAGTCGTATCATTTATTTAGTGAGGTGTATACATTGGTCCATTTACATTTTATTTGTTGTAGTATGAATGGGTTCATAAAATAATATAGTCGTGCGACTTTGTTTCGTGCGGCGTAAAATAACATATATATTTTTTTGTTACGCGATCTCTAAAGTACCCCTTTCTGATCCGTAATTAAAATGACGATTTATGCACGTTATTTTAAACTCTTGACTAGCACCAAAATATTGTATGCCACTTGAAGGATAACTTTTATTAGAAAAATAACAACAATTTGCAAATGCTTGCGATACATACTTTGCATAACGGGATAAAAGTTCTACATTTTTCTGAGGTGTCACATCCGCCCCATGTTATGCGATTTCGTCCCGAAATCAAGACGTTGTGGTAGATCGTGGGTTTGTGAATAGGTGAGGATATTTCTCCTTGAATTGATCTTCGCGTTCCCACGTGTACTCTGGACCTCTATGTGCATTCCAACGGACTTTAATGATAGGTATACGGCTTCGTTTAAGTTGCTTGACCTCACGGTCCATAATCTCTACGGGTTCTTCAACGAAGTTGAGTTTGTCGTCGAGTTGGATTTCTTCCAAAGGAATAACGAGTGTGTCATCAGATAAACACTTCTTTAGGTTGCAAATGTGAAACACGTTGTGTACTCGACTAAGTTCTTGAGGTAATTCCAGACGGTAAGCTACTGGACCAATCCTTTCTATAATTCTGAAGGGTCCAATATAGCGAGGGTTCAACTTTCCACGCTTCCCAAATCGCATCACACCCTTCCAGGGCGCGACCTTGAGCATAACCTTATCTCCGACTTCAAATTCAAGGGGCCTACGCCTCTTGTCTGCATAGCTCTTTTGTCGATCACGTGCAGCTTGCATGCGATCTCTAATCTTGAAAATCTTTTCCGTAGTCTCGTGAATGATCTCTGGTCCGGTAAGTTGTGCTTCTCCAACTTCAGCCCAACAAACAGGCGATCTACACTTCCTACCGTAAAGTGCTTCGAACGGTGCAACTTTAATGCTCGTGTGATAACTGTTATTTTACGAAAATTCTACTAGGGGTACCAAAGGTAGGTGTCTATCCCAACCATTCCCGAAATCAATCACGCAAGCTCTTAGCATGTCTTCTAATGTTTGAATGGTTCTCTCACTCTGACCATCGGTCTGAGGGTGATAGGCAGTACTCAGGTTCAACTGGGTACCTAATGCCTCATTCAAGGATTTCCAAACTCTCGAGGTGAAATGACTATCACGATCGGAGATGATTGACACCGGTATTCCATGTCTTGCTACTATCTCCTTCATGTATAGCCTCGTCAATTTTTCTGTTGAATCTGTCTCCTTCATTGGCAAAAAGTGAGCAGACTTAGTAAGACGATCAACAATGACCCAAATCGAATCGTATCCTGCTGCTGTCTTGGGTAGTTTGGTGATGAAATCCATTGTTATCTTCTCCCACTTCCATTCTGGTATATCGGGTTGAACCAATAAACCAGAGGGCCTCTGATGTTCAGCTTTGACCTTGGCACAAGTCAGGCATTTGCTGACATATGTGGCGATGTCAGCCTTCATGTTTGGCCACCAATATAACATTTTTAAGTCATGGTACATCTTGTCGGCTCCTGGATGAATAGAATACTTTGACTTATGTGACTCATGCATAATCAAAGATCTCGTGTCACGTAAACATGTGCTTGGCTAACCAACTCTATTATCCAAAACATAATGTTCATCAAACGCGGGATTCTAATTTCTTTAGCATGCCTTCAATATCTTCTGCTTCAGTGTTTTCAACCTTAACTGCTTCTTTCTGAGCCTCAAGGATTCATGATGGAAGGGTCCAAGCCAATGGTCATAACCAAAGCTCTTACTCACAACGGTTCGATTCTTTCCTTTCGACTTCAAGGCATCTGCTACTACATTTGCTTTTCCCGGGTGATAACGAATTTCGCAATCGTAATCACTTAGGAGCTCTATCCATCGGCGTTGCCTCATATTGAGGTCCTTTTGGTCTAGGATATGGTTGTAAGACTCTTGTGGTCGGTGAAACACTACACACTTAGTGCCATACAAATTGTGTCTCCAAATCTTCAAGGCGAACATTTTTTTTTTTTTTTTTTTTTTTTTTTTTTTTTTTTTTTTTTTTTTTTTTTTTTGTTTTTTTTTTTTTTTTTTTTTTTTTTTTTTTTTTTTTTTTTTTTTTTTTTTTTTTTTTTTTTTTTTTTTTTTTTTTTTTATTTTTTGTTTTTTTTTTTTTTTTTTTTTTTTTTTTTTTTTTTTTTTTTTTTTTTTGTTTTTTTTTTTTTTTTTTTTTTTTTTTTTTTTTTTTTTTTTTTTTTTTTTTTTTTTTTTTTTTTTTTTTTTTTTTTTTTTTTTTTTTTTTTTTTTTTTTTTTTTTTTTTTTTTTTTTTTTTTTTTTTTTTTTTTTTTTTTTTTTTTTTTTTTTTTTTTTTTTTTTTTATTTTTTTTTTTTTTTTTTTTTTTTTTTTTTTTTTTTTTTTTTTTTTTTTTTTTTTTTTTTTTTTTTTTTTTTTTTTTTTTTCAGCCCAACTCCAGATCATGAGTGGTGTAGTTCTTCTCGTAAATTTTCAGTTGCTTGGAAGCGTATGCAATAACCTTCATTCTCTGCATCAGTACCGCACCTAACCCTTTTATGGATGCATCACAGTATACCACAAAATCTTCACTGCCTTCCGGTAGTGCTAAAATAGGTGCAGCACATAGTTTTTGCTTCAATAGCTGGAAAGCTTCTTCCTGTTCTTCACCCCAATCGAACTTTTGGTTCTTCTGCGTAAGCTCAGTCATAGGCTTAGCTATTTTGGAGAATCCTTCGATGAATCTCCTATAGTAGCCTGCAAGACCTTAAGACTGGCGAATCTTCCGAAGAGTGTGGAGATGCCCCAATTCTTACTGCTTCAATCTTAGCTGGGCCACGTGTATACCAGATGCTATCAATCAGTGACATGAAATTTTACTGTATTGGATCCAAATTCACACTTGGAAAATTGCTATTACCGTTCTTCCTTCTTCAGGCAACTCCAGAATAGTTTTCTGGTGTTCCTAGTGTTCTTTCTTGTTGTGGGAGTATATGAGATATCGTCGTGAACACTATCACAAAACTTATCAGTATGGCTTGCACACACGTTTCATGAGATCATGAAACACCGCAGTTGCGTTGGTCAATCCAAAAGATAACTTGGAACTAATAGGGGGGGTGTCGTATCGTGTTCTGAAAGCAGTTTTGCGGGATATCTTCTCTCTAACCCTTAACTGTTGATAAACCTGACCCTTAAGTCAATTTTTTAGTAGATGTTGGATCCTTGCAAAATGATCGATAAGTCTCGTCCTTGGTTAAGGGGTTAACGATTTTACACTGTATGTTTGTTTCAACGCCACGATAATTCGATATAATTCGGAAAGAATCCATTCTTTCTTTTTTGACAAATAAGATTGGTGCTCCCCACGGAGAGGAACTTGGTCTTATAAAACCTTTGTCAGAAAGTTCTTTTAGTTGCTCGGCTAACTCCTTCATCTCTGCAGGTGCAAGATGATATGGTACGCGGGCAACAGGTGCAGCTCTGGGTATTAACTCGATATGAAATTCTACTTGGCGTGTCGGGGGTAATCCTGGCAAATCTTCAGGATATACTTCCGGAAAGTCTCTGACAACAGGTACATCTTCAATTCGCCTCTCTGGAATTTCAGTTTCCTCCTCCATCACATTTTAAATTAAAACCACTTGACATCCATGGTCGATGTACTTCTGCGTCCTGATGCTCGAGATGACTTCTAATCTCGATTCGTTTTTAACTCCGCTTCTTTCGCCTTGTATGATTAGCATATCATTTCCATATGGATATCGCGAAATGTACTTCTCTTAACACCGACTCCGCACGATGTACGGCCATCTAATCCTTCCGACAATGACGTTCAAAACTTCCTAGTTTCTGTGGAGTAAGTACGATTTTGAACAGGTGATTTTGCAAGTAAGATTACACCCTCTTAAAATGGTATTTATGGTTAGCGACTTTTCGTCGGCTAGCTCCACGCTATAATTAGTGTCTAGGGTGGTAGGATGGATGTCTATATATTTACTAAAATCATATGACATAAAGCTTCTATCCGCACCAGTATCAAATAGCACGGAAGCATAGGTCATTATTGATAGGAACGTACCATTCACCACGTTGTTATCTTTCACGCAGCTTCCACCATAGGCTGTATACTTGAGGTGCTTTGCGTCTCTTGAGTATGGTTGATGCCTTGGTTACTTACTTTAGGGTTTCCTTGATTTTGCCTTTGATTGATCTGAGGATTTTGTTGGTTGACTCGAATTTGGTTTCCACCGCCTTGAATTCCATTGTTTGGACACTTGTTCTTGTAATGTCCTTTTTGCTCATCTAAACCAAGATGGACATCACTTCCTGTCCTCCTTGGCTTCTGGTCCTCTTTGGTTGGCGGGGACGAGGTGGAGCTCGCAGTCTTTGGCTTATGTCCTGCCTTTCCACAGTTGTAACAGCAGGAGGGAATGCGTCAGTGTGTTGTCGTTCCATACTTTCCACAGTGAAGGTTACTTGCCAGCTTAAGATACTTGCCGACTGTAAAACACCCTTTGTTGTCTCTGGCGTTTGTTCGGCTGGTGGTTGCTAGTGTTGTTGGTGTTGTTGGGGTTGTAGTGGTTTCCGTTCCATTTCCGCTTGTCGCCTGAGTTTTCTCATAACTCTTGGACCACTTGGTACATCAAACCTTGAGCCATTTCAATTGCTTCATGCAAGTCTACTGGTTTGGAAGAGGTTACGTTACCCTTGATGTTCAAAGGTGGACCTTCGATGTAACGTTCCAACAACCGGTCGGCGTTGGGTACCATCTCAGGGCATAAGAGGATGAGTTCTTAGAAACGTTGATTGTAGGCGGTAAGGTTTGTGCCTTTCACTTTTAAATTCCATAGTTCGTTTTCCATTTGTTTGACTTCATTACGAGGGCAGTACTTTCGGATGAACATAGCCTTGAAATCACTCTAAGGTGTTGCTTATGAGCGGTATCTGAGAGTAACAGAACGAAATACAGTTCCACCTAGTTAAAGCACCATCTAGCAGTGTGATAGAAAGCAAATTTAACTCGGGCACTTCTGCAATGTTGGCTAATCCCAAAATTGAGATTCTAGTTTCTCAAACCATCGGGTTAAGCCTACAGCACCTTCAGTACCACAGAAGTTTTCATGCATGACTACACAGAATTACTTATAGTTGCATGTCTTGTTCTGGGAAGAGTTGGATCCTCGGGTTTTTGCTTGAGTGCTTGCAGCAGAGTCCAGGCGCAGCTGCGAGTGCTTCAGCAACTCTTGTGGCATGAGCTGTTAAGCATTTGAGTGTCAATGGCCATCTGTGGATTATTCTACATTGTTTTGGTTGGTCAAATGGTTGACTGGAGGGTTCAGGTTGACAGTTCGGCGTCGTACGGGTGCCATTTTCTATAGAGGGACAATGAAAATGTCATGGACATGACATGATAGTTTATAGCGTAAAGACAGTCACGTTACTACACAATGGCATGTCTTTGAAATCAATACTTTATTTATTGCAAACACGATGTTTATTTCAAAGAGTACGGGATACAAGAGTTCATAAGCCGTGATCAAGGCCTTTAGTTAGTGGGTATACAAAGACAGAAATAAGAACTTGTGGGTTACGGTAGATTTGCTGGACCACTTTCTCGAGTGCCTCCTTCCTCTTCTGTCGTGCTTCCTCTGTTGCATTACTAGCACGATCCTCGCATCCTAACAATTTGCTAAGTTGAGTAATCAATTCGTCCATCGATAGTGTCTCCAATGAACTTTCCTCAACTCGGGGCTTCACATCCCACAGTGTCATGAAGGCTTCTAACTCCTCTAAACAGGCATTTAGGTAACGGTCCATGTCCTCGAGAATGGTATGAAACTGTCCTCTAAGGCGCGTTGTGCATACAGTCAAGGCTGTCTCAGGGTACAAAGCACCGAAATTCTGACCAGTTTCTGTTAGAGCTTCCTCTCTCTGGGTGGGGTCCGTTTCAGCAATCATCTGCTGGTAAGCAACCATCGTGAATGGGGATGAAGGTGAGGGTGGTGGAGTAAGAGGATCAAATTGGTAATCATCAAGGTTGATAGCAGAAATTCTGGCACGTTCAGCAAGGTTTGACTCAATAGGTGGAATAGATATACGAGCGGTACGTCTGATAGTTAGGGGAAATGGTGATACAGATGGCAAAATAAGTAATCCTAGAGTAGGACGTCTCCTGTGTAGACTTGAGGGGTGTTGTCAGGGGTCTGGACGGTACATGTAGTGTTATCGGTGTGTCTCAGTTCATTCGAGTTCGACATGTCGCTAAGACAAGAAAATATGAAATAAGGATATAGATATATTTCAAAATACGCGTAGTTAAGCCTGTTTAATGCACATGTAACCCATATTAAGTATATGTATCTCATATATGTCTTTCTGTATGTATCCTTTTAATATATATGTATCCTTTGATGTTGATTCCTATGTACCCATTTGAGAAACAACAATGACAGACAATAGAAGCATAATAAGCAATGTTAGCAAATAAGTAGTTATAGTCTAGTGTTACCTATGCAACCTAGTTCTCTTTAGCTTCAGGGCTCTGATACCATCTGTCACACCTCTAAATAATCAGAGTTATAATGGCAGCAGAGGGTCGTGTGACTTTCATGATTATCCATTACTTCATAAGCACTACAGAATGACCTATATATGAGACGTTTTAAGAAGAAAATGTTTTTTTTTTTTTTTTTAATCACTTGAATTAGGAAATAATAAATTGTTTAAACATTCAGCGGAAGCATAAAAATAGACGATACAACATCGTTTTTAAATAGTACAAGTGATCTTCAAATAACGGGAAAATAACTGCAATGCATGAGACTTCATATAGCATCTTCGTTCTTAATACCTGAGAAAACATTGCTAGAAACGTGTCAACATAAAGTTGGTGAGTTCATAGGTTTAAGCTAAGAAAAAAGTGTAGTGTTTGTGAAGCGCAAGATTTCATCCATCATTGACTATATAACAAGATACAAATTCATATAAAATGCATTTACTATTGTCTAAGCTCATGACATCCGAAGCGTTAACATATACCTAACAATAAATGAATGCCCTTGTAGGGGTCTAACCGGGACCACCCGTTGTCTGGATCATAATGAAAACTGTTTTGCGCTGACTAATGTCAGTCCATGACTACAGGATGTCACTCCGATAGAGCTATCAATAACTTTCGCGCTTCACAATGATTGCCGGTTTATGATAAATCGGGCACAATAGAGCAACTTGGTTATAATCGGGACTTAGACCAATCATGAATGAGTAATTGTACTTGTATTCTAACGTTTGAAAATAAGCATTGTTTCACCCTAAAGATGATTACAAATAGTAGTGTAGGGGCTAGAAAACTCACTTGTTAGTTAATCGTCTGAAACAGATAGTGCTCAATGCACGTCTAAGTAATCAGTCAAACTCCTAAATAATTATGACAAGGTCTGAGTTTACATTCTAAAAGTACTTAATGAAATGGTTCATGCAAATGGGTCAAAAGGGTTTTGTCGTTTATGAGTTAACGTTTTACGTTTTCAAAGTGTTAGTTAAACCGTGGCTCTAGTGACGACTTTACAATTATACGAATCTATACAGGATCTGTTAATATTATTATGTGTCGCACTTATATTTACAAGGTCCATGGGGTTTGATGTTATGATTATAAAAATTCAATCTCCCAAACAAATGCAAGTTACTAAGTATTATATTTCTCATCGCGTTTATTGTTTTACATCGAGTCGTTAATAATTGTTGTAATTATCGATTTATACATGCGGTACGTTCAATCGGTTTAAGTTTCTTAGCAGAAAAATATATTTTTGATCCAACCCGACTTTCCCAATAATATATTTATATATTTGTATATATATATTATAATATATTATATATTTCTATATTATATATTTGTATATATTAATATATATATTTATTATATTTATATATATATATATATATATATATATATATATATTTGTATAATATACGTAACTTTTATATTTTATATTCTCTTATTATTATAGCTTTCCATGTTTAAAACCCAAACAAGCTTTAAAATATTTTTAACGTTAAATAAGTTTTATAACCGCCTGTTAATTTATGTATACGTTTAAAACTTGGTTTCGTTGTCACTACTTTTAAATTATCGAAAGACATTATTTGGATTTCTTACTTATCGAAATAAATACCGGTTCGTTAAAGACTTTACCCATTTCATTTGAGTCTTGACACGGAACGACCCAAAGACCTGAAATATACACATTTTTATACTTCTTCACGTTAAAAGTTTTATGATTCAAATCCCATGCACGTTGCTAAGATATCACACATATTATATCTTATATAATATAAACCACTTGTCCATTCTTTATAAATTTAAAAACCACATGGCCATTTTCTTTTCCTCTTTATGATTTTCATCTTTTTGGTTTTTTTTTTTTAGCTAGCAAATCAATGGTTTGACAGCTACTTATTGTGGTGTCACCTCTTCACTTCTACTATTAAAATATATATATTATTATATCTAGTGTTCTTCTTCTTATTACATTGTATTATGTTGCATGTATAGTTATTCTTCCTTTTATCGCATGGTTTCTATTCTTCTTCTTCCATTTTTTCTGCTTTATCATCAGCAGCACCAACAGTGGGTTCAGGGCCACTGTTGTGGCGTCCTTATACTTGCACCCAACGCACCTTTTATAATTCTAGCTATGACCTCTTGTTAACCCGCATAGTTCTACTTCTAAAATGTCGGTCACAAGGTAAGCAAAGGTCGAAACTAAGGGCGAGGTAGTGTTGTTTCGCAACCTATTTGGCAAAAAAAAATAATAGCAGCTGCTGCGAACTCGTGAGTTTCAACCATGGAAGTAGCCTGTTGTGTTTTGCTTGGGTACGAGTATTGTTGGTCTTAGGGTGCCATGTATCTACAAGGTTGATAACACAACCAACGAGCGTATCTTTGCTCGGTTTGTTTCACACTCGTGATGCACCACAGTGAGCAATGGCTCGCCATGGTTCGCCTTGGGTTACTTGGTAACGTTCGTGGTACAAGTCAAGGTCACAATATAAGTAATTCTATAACATTTTATGTGAAATTCTAGTGCATGCTATACCCTGGTGAACCAACGTAGCACGTCATATATGTTTAAGGTTTTATAAGGTTTTCTTGCTGTTCGCTTTTCATCCATAGCAGGCTTACATTTGTTTTTAGTTATGTTACATTGTTTCACATCAGTTACTTATATGCATATTGTTATTTCATGTGTGCCACAACCAAAATATTCGTATGTGAGCGTACATCTTTGACACGCCTTGGTTATAGGTCGTGTGCAAACCATGCGAGGCTGAGGCTTTCGTTAAGCTACATGATGAATGACATTATTAAACTAATAGAATGACTTACCGAGGTCCAAGTGTGTCGAATGATGGTGGGAAAGAAAGGTGGTGGTAAGGCTTGGTTGTTACTTCTTCTAGAGCTGACACTCACTTAGCTTTTGCACTCAACGAGACTGGATCTTGAACCGTATAGTTTACTTATTGATTTCAGAATTTTAGTTGTGATTCATTTGTTCATGCACGGCTCCTCTTTTATACTCGAAGTTTTGAGTGTTACTGAAATGTTTAAATGTGAGGGCCCTATACACATTATTGCACGAGGGTGATGATTTTAATACTATTAGACTTCATTTTCTTTTCATTAATACTGTTAAGACATCTCTACTATTTAAGGATACTACTATTCCCTATTTCTAACTTTTGAATTTGTATCCGGTTGATAATACGTAGCATGTGAATGAATCCTTTAAAGTGATAAAGTAGTAGGGCAGTGTGTGTAAGACTTGTAATGATAGTGTCTTATTATTATTGTATATATTGGTTTATATAGGTATTTACATGTATATATATCTGATGTTGGATTTTTATAGGTATATGTGTATAATTTATTTATCTTTGTTGAGTTAAATTAAAGTTGTCATGGTCATTATTTTGAATGTAGATGATTTTATTAAGTGATGCAAGTAAATAACCGCGTTTCACAAAGTGAACTAAATTTGGTTCTTATCTTACTGTCCTAAAATTATCCTTTTAGACACAGAGTATTTAATGTGATATTCGCGTGCTAATTAAACTTTCTATGAAAAAATAATGCATTGACGATCATAAAATGACTTATCGTTGAATTTATAGGTAACTTAAAACTTTGCGTACATGATTTTTTTTAACGGAGAGAGGATCTAGTTTTCTTACGGGGTGTCACAGAAAGATTCCATGAGTTTCTCGGTGTTTGGCATCATGTTTGGGCATAAGACTGCTAATTCCTGGAATCTTCTAATGTAAGTTTTAAGATCATCTCCTTTTACTGTCAGATTGTAAAATTCATTTCATTTTCCTGGATCAGTTCGTGAGGACAATACTAATTTGTTAAGAGCCTTTTCAATTCAGTCTAAAGTTGTTCTTTTTGCTTGTTCTATTCTAATAGGTTGGGTGTACGCATTCCACCAGGACAAGGCATCATCAGTCAGGGTACCAGTAGCAAATGTTACTTTGTTTTCCTCGGCACATTTGCTATGAGAAAATACTGATTCGGTCCGTTCAAACCAGCGAATGAGGCCAACTGCTCCTTCCGTACCATTGAAGTAGAAAGGTTGACAGCTTATGAACTCTTTATAGTTTCCCGTTTTTGCTACAGGAGTTCCAGTAGGTCTGGTGTTCCTGTTGGGATTACTAGTACTTGCCATTGTTGCAGCTTGTGCTTCCAGAGCCGCGGCAACACTGTCAGCAACTAGTTTCTTAATGGCAGCCTGAGTCATGGGTGGTGCTGCAGATGTTGATGTCCTCTTGGGAGCCATCCTATCAACATTTACAAGGTAACACAAAATAAGTGTTGATCCCAATCCTAGATTGATTCCTTACCTTGTAAAGAGTATGTTACCTTGGATAAATCCAAAATAACAATAGCAGAAACCTTATGTGTATATCAAAGAGTATGCGGAATCTACTCTTTAATATCTAGAAGATATATCAATGAAACAGTAAATATGAATGAACAAAAGATGTAACAAAACACTTCAATATTATTAATGATAATAATACGAGTACTCTATGTAGTACTAGGGTTACAACCTTGAAGCTTACAAGACTCTTAATCTCTGGATCTGTGTATGTGTATTTGTGAAGAAGATGTTATTGAGATATATTCAACTAATGCCCTAGAGCCTCCTTTTATAGACTAAGGAGTCCTAGTCGGCTTACAATATATTCCTAAGATATCTCAATCTTTTCTAAATATAAACGTAATCTTCTAAATAAATACATGTATATCTTGTACAAAAATACTTCAACACTTATCTTCACATGTATTCTTGTTCTCCCACACCTCTTTATCTCTTTAACGCGTCTTTACCTCTTGACAGTAGAAGTCTTCAAACAGTCGTAATCTTTCCCACAGCAGCACTAATTAAACATAATCAGTAGTATATTAGTACTAACTCGTACTAATAATACTAACAGTAGGTAAATTTTTTTTTTTTTAACCCCCCCAATCCAACCCCCCCCCCCACCCCCACACCCCCCCCCCCCCCCCCCCCCCCCCCCCCCCCCCCCCCCTTTTCCCCCCCCCCCCCCCCCCCCCCCCCCCCCCACATCGCGTCTTAACCTTTTTATACTAACAAGTACTAACTACTTAGCTTATATTTTAGTCTTCAACACTGAGCAGTCTTAACTTCAACTAACATC
The DNA here is from genome assembly GCA_026074375.1 of Tanacetum coccineum. Taxonomy (NCBI): domain Eukaryota; kingdom Viridiplantae; phylum Streptophyta; class Magnoliopsida; order Asterales; family Asteraceae; genus Tanacetum; species Tanacetum coccineum. The sequence continues at coordinate 13,894 of BQNB010048509.1, forward strand.
AGTAACTTTATGCTATCAGTACTAAACTTACTACAGGAGTAATAGCAGGTGGTAACATTATAACTAGTACTTATGACACTTAGATAATTTCCATTATTTTCTGGAGCAAGCAGTAACTTCTATAAGAATCAACTGTAAGTCTGTTAAGTCCCAAACAATTCCTCCCTAAACTTGATGTTCATCTTCTGAATCTTCAAGTTTTCATGCTTTAAAAGTCTCATCACACTTCAGAAGATGCATGCAAACCTTTATTTTCCTTTTCGATGCTTTACCATAAGTTCCAGCAATTGATAACACATTCATTTTGATGATCAAGTTGAAGTTTCTTGTTGAGCTTATTTGGTGAGGTAATTGGGTGTAAGGGGGTATCTCTTTCAACCAACATAAAAATGTGAAGATTATTAAATCTTACAAAGTAAACTCCAGATGAATCAATCAACTTCCAAGTAGTCACCCTGTATCCTTACAACATTCTCCATACATCACTTTTTATGTCTGGTTCAAACATAACTCTCAAATCTCCATACAATACTCTTTCCAAATTCTTCTTTAAGCCTTGTAAACACCATACTTTCCCTTTACTATCCTCAAAGAGCTTCCAAGTCTTCTTTTTAAAAAATCTTTCTTGTAGCATCATTATCATGAGTGTATATTTTAGAACATCCATCTGTCTTATCAATTCTAGTGTCCTAAAGCCCCTCTTTATGAAGTTTATACTCAATAAATTTACTGGCTATTTGTAGTTGAGTGGTATAGCATCAAATTGCTTTATCTTCATCCTTTTCAATTACCAAAAAGCTTCTTTAGCTCAACTTCATCATCTTCTTCAACTTCCTCTGATTCTTTTTCTTCCTCTACTTTTTGTTTCTTTGAGGATTCTTCCTGCTGTTCTTTCACTGCTCTTTTTCTTCCAAGCATCTTCTTTCTGCTACCTTTAGCTGTTTCCTCTCTACCTTCTTCCTTCTTTTCTTTGTTTTCCTCTACCTCAGAACCCCTAGCTACAAAGGTATTTACTCTCTTCATTTCCTTATCAAACAACTTTTGAATTTCATCAAAACTCTTTCCTTTAGTTGTTTGTATGTTTATCACCCCATGTGCTTAAGATAAGTAGGACATGTTGAATTCTCTTTTGTGCCTTGGTCGGTGGTCTGTTTCTCTTTTCCTTGTGCTCTAAGTGCAGGCAAAATGATTTTTTCTTTTCTTTACATCAGTTCTAAATCAGTTTTGCCTTTTTCCTATCTGTCGAATTCCTCTCTTTCCTTGATTGGAGTCTCTCAGCCAGCAATTATCTAGCCTCCATCATAGCTTGTGATTTTTCTCATGACTCAATCAATGCTATGTTGGCTTCTTCCTCTTGTTTCCTTGCCAGCTTTTGCTCTTCTAATAATTCAGCATCCAGTTTAGCTTGAATATCTCTTGCAATTTGTTCATCAAGAGCAATTTGATCTTTTCTCTTCAAAGGAACTTTAGGTTCAATCATAATACCTTTTCCTTTATCCTTAGAACTTAAAGGTTTTATCTCTTGTGGAACTCTGAACTCACTTGGCTCTTGAACAACCACCCCTTTATCCTTGGGTCTTGTAGTTGTTGTTGTTGTATCAGCAGTAGTAACAACTTTAGGCTTAGCTGCTTTAATCTGTATGAGTGTCTGAGCCAAAGTGATTTCCTCATTTGTTGTAGGAACAACACTATCATCATCAGCAGTAGTAACTGCTTACAGTAGTACTATCATCAAGCTTCTTAGTACTATGTTCATCTTTTCCATCAACCTTAGGCTTCCACAGGCATCTCAACATCATCAAAATTCTAGTATCAAACATAAGTCATCATTTGTCTTTCTTGAGTTTCATCAACCAAGGGAAACATCATATCACATCAATATCTTTAATACTCTCCTGTTTGGAGGCATCTTCAGAAAAACCCAAACGATCTAATCTGCAGAGGGACTCAAACTCCTTTTTAGGACATACCAACTTTCCTAGTCTTTTCAACATGTAAGGTCTTGATATTTTCCTCTTTTCTAATTTGATCCTCTTCTTCAAAGCTTCAATCTCCTTGGCTTGAGCATCCTTTGTTTTTTGTAAAATCAAGAACCTGTGATTGCAAGTTGGTACATAAAACCATCAAATCTGTTAGTTTACCTCACCACTAGGTTTGGTTCCTGGAAGGTGTTGGTAAACGTTCATCCATGCTTGCCTCATCTTGAGGAACCTCTGCCTCCTATCTTTGAACCTTCTTAGATAGTTTGTCCTTCTTGGGTTGGGAAGATGAAGATGGTTGATCAATAATGGGTATTGGAGTGGAATCAGTTGGATTATCTGAATCCTCACCCATTTCTTCAACAGGTTGAACCATCATGGTATCAAATAAAGGTGTTATTCTCCCAGAGAAATCCTTTCCTGCCCTCTTCATATTTGCAAACACTTTCTTTGTGTGAAAGGGATTAACAAAAATCTTCTTGTGTGTTGACATATTACCCAATTGTTGATTAATGAAAACTTGGAGAAAACGTGGATACAACAAGAATTTGACTCCTCCATCCAAGTGTTTCACCATTGCATCAAAGATATATTTAGATAGATTGAACTTCTGATTAGTTGACATGCATTATGATTCAACGAAGCCATAGAACGGACAGAACTCATTCCATGCATGGAATTTAGCACTTAAGCATGAGTAATAAGAATGATGAAATATTCCACTGAGGAGAGAAAAAGGCCTTATAAAAAGTAAGCTTTTGAGAAGGCTTTTCATACCCCATACACGCCAATTCTTCAAAGATAGTAGCAGTTGGAAGACAATCAGTACCTTCTGCATCATCTAAATGAAGATCTCTCCTAATGCTTGAGTCCGTAACAATAACCCTCTTCTTATCAACTAGGGCTTGTATCTGTCGTACTCCATTAACTGTCTATACCTTAGCAGTTGCCCAAAATTGTTTAATGCAAGATGTGTAGATCACCGAATTGACTGTTAAAGCATATGAAACATAACTTGCCTTCAAGAAATCAATTATCTCTGCAAACCTATCACTTTCTTTGGGTTTTTACAAGAACGCGACCACATTGTGTGTTTCAGCAAACTTAGGGCTTGTCATAATGATGAACTCGATGATCAAAGATGAAGATTGAATTAGGGTTTATGGTTCGAGTTGTTTGAATAATGTGAAATCGAATAAAGAGTAAATGACACCCTTAATCAAGTATTTATAGAATCACCTCAAACAGGGGATGCTTGAACAAAAAAATTAACAAAAATAAAAAATGGCGTATTAACATATGCTTAACAGCAGAATACCATACGGACAGTACTTAATTTATAGCCTAACAGCATTAACTTAAGCTTAGCAGCATTATTAAGTTCTAAATTGAGCGCATTGAAAGAATACACAGTAAATCATTCAAGGGTCATTCCAATAAACAATTTTCACCATCAAATTTTGATTCACACATTCTCTACTTTCTGTTTTTTTGACTCCACAACATCTATCAATTCACTAATACACTTCATTTCTGTTTTTATGCACACATTATCTCTTTCTATTTTTATGCTCACAAAACTTTCTCTCATTTCTTTGGGCTTACCAAGACACTCTTTCTATGTTTATATGAAGTTGTGTATAAAAATTTTCGTCTATTCCAACTGATGTTTCATACTGGTTTCCTCCCCACTCCAAGTGTGTAACCTCTTGAGGTGGTTGGATCAATGAACTTTATCGATTGTAATCTCAAACCTAGTTTGAGCATCACATCCCCCAATATGGTATCTTGGCACCTGGGACCACTACCTGAATTAATTCCCTAAGGAGTTTATTCATTAAGTGTTCCCATGGATTGGGTCTTATTTGATGTTACCACTGTCCTGCTCAGCTTCTAAGCTATTAGCAGTAGTGGTAGCCCTTTCCATTATGTCATCCAACTTCTTATGGACAGCCTCATCACCAACCTTTGTCAGGGGGACCACTAGATTGAGGTATCTTGGTGTCCCGACCTCTTGTGATATACCTAGATGTGTTTTAATCCCTTTTGAACATACTGATGATATAACAATCCTTTCATCCATGCTTGTTGGTTGTTGAAATAAGTAACCTCCCCTCAAACAATGCCTCAATTGATAAGAATCTGAAAACAGTTGCAACTTTGGTGCCCATGTCCTCTTAACAACATTAACATTTATCTGACAGTAGTAATTTACTGCCTAGCAGTATTAAGTAAAGTTGAACAATATTAACTTTATCTTCAATATTTTGCCAACAACATGGCCTCTATTCATTCAAGCACACTAGGAAAAGACTAGATAGTCATGTGGAATTCATGAGGTCCTTATTTATGCCATAAACCCATGGAATAAAAAGTTAAACTTTGTGAACCAAGATCATTATCTATCTTCAAAAAGGTGAAGCATTCAACAACTTGTATTCAACATGCTTTACCTGCAAATGTTAGTTCACAGCCAAAGATACAAGTTCCAAACCATTTTCTTCTTAACAGCATTAACTTTAACTAACTGGTTTAACAAAATAGTCTTAAGTATAACTAACAGTTTTAATTATACTTAGCAGTATTAATTGAGAAAACTAACAGTATTAATCCTATACAAAACTTTTACAAAAACATAAAGAGATATAGACAGTTAAGGATTCAGCATTCCAATACTTGAGACCAAGTATTGAAATCTGCCTGCATCAAAACCTTTTTGTAAGAAGATCTGCAACATTTAAATCAGTATGAATTTTAACCACTTGTATTAACTTTTTAGTGTTGCAATCTCTTATAAAATGATGCCTAATCTCTATGTGTTTTGTTTTAGAATGTTGAACAGGATTTTCAATATGCAGGATAGTACTCGTTATTGGTCATATTTATGACAGTGTGCAGAAATTATACCTATAATCCAACAATTAGTTTTGAATCCAGAGTACTTGTCCACAGCAACTTGCAGCAGCCACATATTCAGCTTCAGTTGTAGAAGTTGCAACCACAGTTTGCTTTTTACATGCAAGATATCAACCTATTTTCCCAAAACTGACATCCTCCAGTTGTAGATTTCCTATCAAGAGTTGCTCCAGCATAGTCACTCTCAGTATAAGCAACCAATTCAAATAGAGAATCCCTAAAATACCAAAGGCCTAAAGTTGGTTTGCCTTTCAAATATCTAAAATTCCTCTTTACTGCTAAGAGATGTGATGTTTTAGGAGTAACTTGAAATCTAGCCATGCCACTATTTATTATTGCAAACATGCTATCTGGTCGTGATGTAGTGTGATACATCAAAGACCCATTCATAGTTTTATAGAGATGTACATCAAATCATCAGCATCTCCATCCCTTGACCAAGGTTTTTCCAAATAAAAGGAGCTTGAAGCAAACTTCTCAAATCGGAGTAGTTGAACCTTCTCAAAATTTCAGCTACATATTTGTCCTGTAATAATAACAATATGCCAGCTTCCTTTGTTGTACTTGTAACCCTAGAAGAAAGTTAGTTCACCCATAGAACTCATTGATAAATTTTCTTTTCATTAGCTTCTCAAAACCAGTACATAAATTCTTGTTTGTTGGGCCACAAAGATAAGTTCATCTCATAGACTTGTACAAGCAAAATATCTCCTTTTGCTTCTTGGTAAACTATTGTCTGAATCTATCTTGCCCCTGTTAAAACCCATTGCTCACAAGAGTTAGCCAAAGTTTCATTACCATGATCTTGGTGCTTGATGCAACCCATAAAAGTGTTGACCACCTTGTAAACTATTGTCTGGATGGTTAAGGATCTTTAAAATCCCTGGTGGTTGAGTCACATAGACTTCTTCTCAATGGGTTTCCATATAAGTAGCACTCTTTACTTCATTTGTTATTCCAGGAAAACCATAAAAGAAGCATAGGCCAGAAACAATCTTATTTGCCTCAAGCTTGCCACAAAGTGCTAACACTTCTTCATAATCAATACCTTCTTCTTGACTATGGAACCCTGTGCAATTAACTAGCTTTATTCCTAATCACAATTCCTTTCTCCTTCTTGTTTTCTGAAGACCCATTTTGTTCCAATGCTTCTTTCATTAGGGGATCACCTATATCCAAACTTGTTGACGTTTGTATTACTAAAAGATCTTCCTGCATTGCTTCCACCTAGGATGATTCAGATAGAGCTTTTCGCAAAACAATGCTTGTTGGTTTCTATCTGTGATAAGAAACAAGCATAAAACAAGTATTTAGGGTATCATGTGTTTTCTGCTCATACACATCACTGAGAAACCCTTGTTCAGAAGTAGGTTTTAACATTCTTCTTGTCTGAACAGTTGACTGCACATCACCAATCACATTGTCAATTGGATGATCTTTATGAATTCTTGTATTGGGAGTGGTTGGAACAATATAGGAATTTGTAATGTTCCCCAAATCAACTTCTGGTTCTTCTTTAGTGTTGTCTTCTTCATTTGGACTAGCAGTATAATGATGGACACGACAGCTTTAAAGTCTCAAGACTACCAGTATTAAGATCAGGACTGGCAGTATTAACTTGTTGCCCAACAGTATTAACATCTTTAGAACTGCTATCAACTGAAAACCTTTCTTGTTCAGCATTCTCATTATTTCGACCTATTTTTTTCTTTCATCCGGCTTTTGAGTATTCATCAGCAGTTTTTGGTTCACCATTTCGACATTCTACTTGTAGGTGAATCAAATTATGAAGGATCTTTCCAAATTGGCAGCAAAATGCCACTCTTGGACTGTTAACTTTTGATGTTTACTGCAGAGATATTAGAGATTGTACCTGCCTTAATGGAAACATAGTTCATAGATAGGGTTAGGAGAATCAATATCAAAATAGCCATTTGGGACCTGCCCTTCATTCATGGTTATTCTCTAAAACCAATATGCGAGTTTTCTTCTACCCTTTGGTTCTAGTATTGTAAACCTAAAAGCTTTACTACTCAAAGAGTATCCAAACAAAGAAACCTTCATCACTTTTCCCATCAAATCTGCCCTAAAACTATCCAAAGTATTAAGAATATTAACATGACACCAAAAAAAAAAAAAAAATAAATGGTCTCTTAGACTTCGAGCTGGTTTTTAACCTCTAAAAAGTTCATAAGGTGTCTTGTTATGAGGCTTAACTACTTTTAAAACCCTATTTTACATAACAAGCAGTAGAAACTGCTTCTGCCCAAAATGTGGTAGGTAACTTAGAGTCAGCTAACATTGTTCTAGCAGCCTCAATGAGTGTCCTATTCTTCCTTTCAGCAACACCATTTTGCTGAGGAGTCCTAGCTACACTATATTCTCTTTTAATACCTTTTTCTCTGCAAAAATCATCCATAACTTTGTTCTTAAACTCTGTTCCATTATCACTTCTGATTATTTTTACTTTCTTATCCATAGGTTTTCTATTCATTGATAAAGCGATAAGAATCTCACGTGCACTTACGTTTCATCCATAGTTGTAAAAAGAAAAAAACCCAGTAAATCTATATAATCATCAGTGACTACTATGCAATACTTCTTATGCCTCAAGCTACTCAAAAGTATGATGTAGCATAAACAAAGGTCTTGTAATAGGATTCAGAAACTTTGGACTTACAAGAAGCTCTGTGTGCTTCCCTTTTACGACAAGCAACACTGGTATTGGGTCATTTTCAAAAGTTTTATAGGCCGGTCCTCTTACTAGTTTTTCCTTGCAAGCTTATTTTGTTTTAAAATTATTATGACAAGTCTTTGTGCCAAAAAGCATTGATTATCTAATGTCTGCCTTTGTAACAAGACACGTCAAACTTTCTTTAGGGAATAATGTTCATTCATATCCAAAACTGTAATTATTGTCTTTTCTAGGAACTTTATGAAGTATCTGATTTTTCATCAGGCAACTTAAAATTTGGTGACATGACAAGGGAATTGAGTATCTGTAAAAAGGACATTGTTCTTTTTGTCACACATTGTGAGACACTAAAGATTGAATTTGAATCATTGACAAAGTATACCTCTTCAAATCAAGATTGCAGTCTTAGAGTACCTTTACCAGTATTTTACCACATATGCACCTCTCCAAATGCACATCACCTCCATCAACTGCTTGAATCTGAGAGATAAGCTATGTTACAGTCATGTGCCTTGAGCCTCACTGTCAACAAATCTTTATCATCATGTTATGGGTTGCCTGCCAAAAAGAATAAAGAATTAGATTTCTTTAGGTCCCAAGCCATTACTGACGTGGATTTTGCCCCATGATCTATATAGTTATATCTGTTCAAATTGATTGATGCACTATTGGTTTGTTGGCCTCTAAACCCAACATGTTGAGGCTTACAGCATTGATAACATTTGCCCTGGCAGCATTAATGATGTTCTAATTTTGCTAGCAGTATTAATTACTCTGGGCCTACACTAGTATTAACACATGTGTTTCTGTATGACCTAGCCAGATTAACTATTCTATGCTAAATTATTACCTTTATGATTAAATTTCCTATTAGTTAATGTTGGTTTCTTTAAAAGGGCCTTAGGACAGTAGATTTGTGATGATTTGAAAAAATGAATTTTGGTCTAGCACAATGCACTGTTGGTTTTGGGTGAGCAGTATAAACTGGCTTAGCAGTACTAAGAGGTTTTAGGCCAGTTCTCAGCAAAACTGCTCTTGGAGTCACATTTTTGTGGGTTCTATAGTGTGAGGTCTTGGCATAATAGTAATTATCCACCCTGTTGTAATTGTTCCCGCTTACCACCTTTTTCTTTTGATGGTAAGTACAATTTCTCTGCACATGATTAAAGCTCCCACAATTAAAACAAGCCTTGTTATACATCACAAATTCACTACCTAGTTGTTGGAATTTTCTGACCATTCTAATTTCTTTTTTTTTTTCTTTGATTCCCTCTAGGCCTTTGTGATCTATACATCTCTGCATACCTAACTGACTTTCTAACTGGTTTTTCTATTTTAGCAGCAGTAGGAGTAACAGTTTTCTTTTCAGGCTTAGTTATTGACTCATCTTGTTCCTCATCATCTGACACCCAATCCTTAATAATTGGAGCATCATTATTCTCCCTAACTTTCTTAGGTTCTACTTCACTAACTTTCTTACTAGTGTTACATCCACAGTCTTTAACAAAACTACTTTTGACCTGTGATTCTAGTTCTTTTACCAAAGACTTATCAGAATTCTCCTAGAAATTATTTACTTCCTTAACAATGTTAGACTCTTTCTTACTTTTTTCACGACATAAGGCCTTTGAATTCAGGCTCTTTGAATTCATCAAGACCAGAATAAGACAGATCTAGTTTGTTAGGTCTATTGTAGATTAAAGGATGAGGTAGAGGAACTGCACAATATCCAAAACCCTTTTTACTCTTGTATAGTTATCGACTTCATAACTAACTGATCTAATCTTTGAGGCCTTATCAAAATTTTCATATTTTAAATTTATGGCCATCCTTTGCTTGCTTAAGTTTTTCAAACTCTGCTTTAAGTTTATTAATTTCATATTGTTTGAATTCTACATCTCTTTTAAGGACAACAACTTCTTCACTAAAAAGAACCTCATTTTTCCTATATGTGACTAGTTGTGCTTCAACAGTATCTAGTCCTCTTTTATAAGTAGCTGACTCAAATTTAGTTTGAAGTTGTTTAGCAAGCAGGTCATCATATTGTTTCTTAAGAGTTTCATAGTTATTTAGACAAGTTTTAGAACAAGTTTTATCAGTGTACTACAAAAAAATAAAATATGATAAAATCTTGAGTCTGAAATGCCAATTTGAGCCATGTTTGTCTGAACTTGTTCTTCTGCCATTTCACTCTAATCAAAACCTACACCATCAATAGCCAACATTGCCTTGGAAGTGTCTTGTTTGTTTCCTGGCTTCCTGGTGTTGTTGTTTCTGAACTGATCTTTCCATGCTTCTTGTTGCTTGCTATCCCTGGCAAAGTGTCCCAACTTATGACAATTGTAAACATCCACCTTAGATTTATCATATCCAGAATATTCAATTACTATTAATGAAAAAATCTTCTTGCCTGTCTTCTGATAGTACATTCTTTGCTTCTCACACTTAGAAAGAGAGTTACCATTCAGATCATTGCTTCCAAATCATCTTCATGAATTTGCTCTACGTTCCTGAAGTAGGACATTAGAAACCATTTGGATTTTCACCATGGTAACATCGACAGTATTATCATTGACATTGCAATTGCAACTTGTGGACTGGCAGTATTAAACACTAGGGTAGCAGCACTAACTTATGAAATAAGAGTGTTAGGCATCATTAGATACTGCAAGGAGCTTGTGCATCATTGAAAGCCAAATTTTTGGACCACCACTTAATGTACTAACTGTCTTTCTTTATCTTTTGTTCAACAAGTCTTTGAAATAGTGGGCTATTGAGACTATATTAGGGTCTTGATATATCGCAACTGCTTGCAGTATCTCAGATAGTACTCTCTTAGAGCCTTGTGTATTTTTTAATTGTCGTTTCTGTCCATAATCTGCGGCGCACTCTCCACTCTGAGTATTTCGTATCTGCATTGTATGGATGAAATAGCTAGGCACATCTGCAGAGAATAAGACATAAAGTGTCGAAATGAGTGATGTATATAGTAAGTGCACTCTCTCACACCCAGCTCGCTCGCGCATCACGCGCTCTATCATACACCATATCCCCATGCATGCTGCCTATATGCCCCATCTCCGCGCACCTCTCTACCTGCTCACTGTACTGACCTTCTTCGCACCACAATAGATCGTCGTCCGAGAGACATCCCCCCTGCAATCCTTGTTGCACTGAAATCTTCTCATATGTTGCTTCAAGAGAGGCTTTATTAGTTTTCTTGGGTAGCTGCATATTACCTCAAATCTTGTTTCAATGGCATTGAAGCAAAGAAACATTTAAGAAAAATCTCTTAGCATCTGGATATTGAACTGAATCGTTAGCCTGATGTTCATTTGGAACTGTGGAACCCTCCGAAAGGTAGTAATAACCCCTAGCTTTGAATCATTCTTTCTCTTTATCTTACTTCTGCACGTTTGCAGGTGTAGACAACCTTTGAAGTTGTAATCCATTATCCTCAGTTGTTTGTGTTATTGGTAAACCTATGACTCACCATTTCTATCACACTTTCCCAGTGTGCATTGTCTTATTGGATCTGAAAGTTACTGTTAATCATAATAGCCCAATCTATACTCCCCCTATTTGAGCTATGGGTAGATTTGCAGTAGGACCACTATTTTTGGATTCAAGCTCCATGTCTTCTAGATCAAAGTTTCTCAAAGCAAGGCTCTGATACCACTTGTTGATCCCAATCCTAGATCGATTCCTTACCTTGTAAAGAGTATGTTACCTTGGATAAATCCAAAATAACAATAGTAGAAACTTTGTGTGTATATCAAAGAGTATGCGGAATCTACTCTTTAATATCTAGAAGATATATCAATGAAACAGTAAATATGAATGAACAAAAGATGTAACAAAACACTTCAATATTATTAATGATAATAATACGAGTACTCTATGTGTTTGTACTTAGGGGTTACAACCTTGAAGCTTACAAGACTCTTAATCTCTGGATCTGTGTATGTGTATTTGTGAAGAAGATGTTATTGAGATATATTCAACTAATGCCCTAGAGCCTCCTTTTATAGACTAAGGAGTCCTAGTCGGCTTACAATATATTCCTAAGATATCTCAATCTTTTCTAAACATAAACGTAATCTTCTAAATAAATACATTATGTATATCTTGTACATAAATATCTCAACACTTATCTTCACACGCATTCTTGTTCTCCAAACAATCTTTATCTCTTTAATTCGTCTTTATCCTCTTGACAGTAGAAAGTCTTCAAACAATTGTAATCTTTCCACCAGCAGCACTAATAAACATAAGTAGTAGTAACATTAGTACTAGCAGTACTAATATATACTAACAGTAGTAACTTGTACTAGCAGTCTTAACTTTTACTACTAGCAGCACTAACTACTTAGCTTATATTTTAGTCTTCAACACTAAGCAGTCTTAACTTCAACTAACAGCAGTAACTTTATGCTATCAGTACTAAATTATACTAACAGTAGTAACTAGCAGTGGTGACATTATACTACCAGTACTAACCACTTAGCATAATTTCCATTATGTACCTGAGCAGCAGTAACTTTTAAGAATCCATGAAGTCTTTTAAGTCCCAATAGTTATGACCAAAGTTTATCTCTTAGCGGCTTTCCTCGTCCCTTTTTATTTAGAGCATCAACTATAATACTTATTCTTTCAGGGTGATAATTAATCTATACCTATGATGGCGTTACCAATACTAAGTTATATGCCATTACGCCGACTTTGAATGGGTGTTTATTAATTTCCATAATGACGAGTAAGCTCATTGGTGGATTGTCCTAGGGCGACTAGTGATGCGTCTTGACTTTTTTTGGCTTAAGATTTGGTATGAGATGATGTCGACTTTATATAGTAAGGTGGTGTAATGGTCTACTTAGTTATTATGATGACCAACACGTTTTATGAATACGCACATAAAATTTTGCTTTTCGGGGATATAAGTAGAGAATTGACTTTTGACAAAAGTTTTAGGGTAACTACTACTCAGCATGGCATGGTCCTTTCTAAATTATACATAGGTGATCAGGCTATGTATAATTGAGGACTAATGATGAAACGCTCATTTTCATCAAAATGGTGTTATGTAATAGGTAGTATCAAATAGTTTTATAAAATGACAAAATGATTTACAAGATGGAATTAAGGCTATTTATAGAAGGACAATAAAATGATTTGCGAGAAAATCGTAACATGGTTTACAAGACAATAGTTAAATAGCTCATAAGGTGATAGTAAAATGATTTATGTGATGAAAACAAAATGGTTTCATAAAGTAAGAACAAGATGATTCATAAAGTGATAGTAACGTGATTTTTAGATGATTGCAAAGTAGTATATAAGATGAGGGTGAGGTAGTTTATAAGATGATGTAAAAATAGTTTATAAGATGATATGAAAATTTGTTTATAAGATGGTATCAAGATAAAATGATTTACGTATTTTTAATAAATTGATTTATACAGTAATAATGAATTGGGTAGGAAATTTGTTTATATGTCAGTAAAATGGTTTTTAAAATGATGGTTTATCAATCGATAGTAAGATAGTTTGTTAATGACAACGACTTTGTTTATGGGATGATACTAAAATTTTTTATGAGGTGGTATCAAAGTAGTTTTCGAGAGGATCACGTGACAGTACATAATGTAATAGTAAAGAGTTTATAATGTGGTAATAATTAGTTTGCGAATTGATAACAAAATGGTTTATAAAATGACCATGGAAGCAATTTATGGAAGACAATGAAATAGTTTATTACGTGGTAGTGAAATGGTTTATAAAGTAGTTGTAAAAATATTTAAAGGACTATAATAGTTTAAGGAGTGGCTTGCATAAATAATTAGAGAGTTAAGTAAAATGGACAAAGTTTTCATGACATGTGAGTTTGATAGATAATTTAAAATCTTTCACATAGTACAACGAACATGTAAAAGGAAGTATAACGTCAATATCTTAAAGGAAGTAGAGTTCATGATGGTTCTGACTTAGGTTTCACTAGGTAAGACGGGTCACAAGATGACGTAGGTGTTTCAACAATATAGGGCGGGTGTTCAAACTCGGAGTTGAATGGTAAGGTAACTAGTGGGATCAGCGGACTGTGACATGTAATACGGTATTATGTAAAGCCATGAAAAGTTTTAAAGACCATCGTGTCATTTATAATGTCTTAAGAAAAATCCTAGTATTTATATAGATAACTCATATATAAACAAGTGTAAAATATATGCAAGAGAAGGTAAGTATATATATAAGTCATTTAAGCAAGTAGTGTCAGCAAGTAATGTAAGCAAGTAAGCAAATAGTATGTATGCACATGAAAAAGTTAGATGTGATACAATGTTTGTGAAAATGGTTATAGTCTAGGTAAAATATGCAACCTAGTTCTCTATAACCTTGGCTCTAGATACCAATCTGTAACACCTCCAAAATAGGTCACAGCGGAAATATGTCTGGGAGCGTTACTTCATGTATGTATTGCACAAGATACAAGAGAACGACCTCCAAATGAGTCGTTTGAAAACTAATCTCGTTGATTTAATTAAAATTGAACTTGTTATAACGAGTGTCCCAAAGTTGCATCAAAATGAAAGACTAGAAATAAGACAACGAGATTTGATTGTAGAAATCCATGAATGCAATCTTGTGAAATTTGGACTCCAATGCACATCAAGTAAGTCAAGCATCTTATTCACCTGAGAAAAACATGCTTAACGTGTCAACATAAAGTTGGTGAGTTCATAGATTTATGTAAATGTAAATGTAGGACCAAAAGAGTGTATTATTTACTGCTTTAACCACAGTATCATAAAAGAGTGTTTAACAATTAGTGACATTCAGTAAAAGTAGTGTGGACCATAATATTTCAAAGTTTTGACATTGTAACACATACAATATCACTAAATGTAATTACGATTCCCTAAGCTCATGACACTGACACTCGACATGAATGGATGCAAATTAATGCCAATGTATGCCCCGTGTAGATGTCAACCCGTAACATCCCAAATCCGACATGGTATACGTCCGTTAGTTCAATCCGTCAAACTAGTGAGAGCTACTCACCCGAACGGGGATGTCAATCCCAAATAGATCTATTTATAACACTCGCGCTTACACAATGTAATTAAGAGTTCATGATAATGGACAGTGTGGGTTATCGTTACTTAGGCGTGCTACATAATTATTGTAATCAATGAAAAGTGTTGTACTTATGTCCTTTTGTAAAATGAGCAATGTATCCTGCCTCGAGATATATAAATGAGTATGAAAACGAGTATGTAAATGAGTATGTAAACAAGTTTGGAAATGTATATGTAAAAGGGTATGTAAATGCGCATGTATTCTCCCCCAAAATAGTTTAAAACAAATAAAATATGGGCCATGAAACTCACCTCAAATAAAGGTATCGAATATAGCAACAATCAACAAAGAATGACGTCACAAATAGCCGAAATGCAACCTACTTAATTATAAGTCGTATGAGTATACTGTATTTAAAATAAATACAACAATGCATATTATCAAGTTATATCACCACCTAATAGTTTTTGTTTAGTTTATAAGTGTCGAAACAATGTTTAGATTACGCTTGATATTTAATGTCAAGTATATGCACTTTGTAAAATATCACCTTTGACCGATAAATAATTATTATCGATATCCTTTGATTTATTATTTTTATTATTTATAAAGTGTCACAATATATAGTTCAAGTGTTTTATAAAATAATATTTATAAGGTTTTAAACCGCGTATAAATATTATACAAGTAATGCTCCCTAACAGTGTTAACTCTTTAATATATAAAGAGTTAACACTCGTTATTTCTTTTATAATAACCCAAAAACAAACCCGGCCCTTTTAACAAATACCCACGGCCCAATCCTTTTAATAAAAACCCAGGCCCAAGTCAACCCTCACACCCCCAGTCAAACTCTCCTTCTAAACGGTTAAAAAGGCGCGAACCCTTTTTACTATTCATCATCTCCTCCATTTTACCTTGCGTCAAAAACAAAGGGAAAATAGAAATTGATGATGCGGCTTAGTAATTCAAGTGCCAAGGAATGATATGGCAGAGCTATACATCACAAGAGCTTTTGATTGGTTGAATCCCCACAAGAAAGGACAGCGGGTCCTGACAATAAACACACCAGACTATTATTTGCACAAAACACGGAAATGCCCTCTTTTCAATCCGTATGCTACACTCATTTAATCCAACAGCTAAAAGATAGGAACCAATGATTAGCTGAATAAGGGACGAGATCATGGGAGCGTATAACAAACTCAGGACCTAGAAGCATCCTCTGAAGGCTATAAATACAAGCTTACTCCTCACACACATCATCTCCTCTTCCTTGTATTTTTTTTAGTTATGTAGCTTATGTAATTTTTGGTTTAAAATGCAATTTCCTTTTTAAGCTCTTGTAATCTCTTTTTCAAGTATTGTAATCAATTTGTCAAATCAATGAAATCTTAGTTTATTAAATTAAAATCAGTTTTTGCTTATTGAGTTCTTAAAAACCCAAATGCATTTCTACAATTTTATATAGACCTTGAACTTTTCTTCATAAGCTCTAAAATCCCTACAAAAGTTTATGTTGTTAACTCAACTAAGCTCTCAAAAGCTTAGTTGAGCTTATCTTACTCTAATCCACTCCAAAATTACCAAAGCTTAAAAATGGATGATGGACCAAACCTGGAAGGGTCCATAGACCTCACTGGCTTATTCTAAATAAGCCAGAGCTTGTAGACTAGCTCATAAGAGCAAAGTATAATCCCCTTTATTATAGCAAAGGCACTTTTAAGTATCTCATTTTCCTGTTTCTAGCCTTATTCCTGCATATTTAGCTCAATATTGCTTATACCCTCTGCTTATTTGGTTTGCGTAATTACTGTTAGTAAAAGGCTTGACTTATGTTTTATTGTATGGTTAATTGCTTGTTTTATGCATTGTTATTAGAATTAAATCATAGGTTTGCATATATTTGTCTCAAAAAACAGTTCAAAAAAACCAAAAATATTAGCATAGGTTGTTGCTTTGATTAATTCTGGCTATTTGCTATTGAAAACAGGTTTCATATAAGGTGGTATAAGCTGTTTAATATCTGGTATCTCTATTTTGTTCCTTAATTCTAAGTATCATAAGCTAAATATGTATTTTGGAAAACTTAAGGGGTGTTTGGCTAATGACAACATTAGCTTAGTTAATGCTGTCAAAGGCTATTAATTCCTTCGGTTATTCTTTAAATCCATATTGAGGTTTATGAGAATTAGTTTTAAAGCTTAGAAAGAGTTTGTTAGCTTAAGTGTGTTTTTGCATAGTATTTATAATCAGTTAGTAATAAGTTGAGATCTAAATGCATTTAAGCTTGAATCAGACCTAGCCTTATATTGCTCTACTTGTTGTTGTTTTGGTGTTTTATTAAGTGTAGAAGTTAGTCCTTTAGCCTGCACTTGTTATATTTTGGTTTTGGTTCATGTTTGTGCACACTGCATCAGCAGGAAAACAAGATAAAAGGCCAAATTCTAGCTTAGAATTCAGCAGGTTATAATTAAAATTAGCTTTTAAATTTTTATATCATAACTAGTTATAATAGGCTAATCTAGGAGAATAGGGCTTATTATAGCTTAATTACTTATGTGGCTTATCAGTCTGTTTTTAGCTTTTAAATTAGCTCTTTGTCTTTTAGTTCAATAACCAAAAGTAGAGTGTAAATGAATTTTCAGCTGTTTCAATTAGCTTTTTCAATAAGCTTTTGATTTTCAAATTAGTTTTTAAAAGTTGTCTTAAGTAGATTTTAGGTCAAGCTTTTAGAATGTATAAGCTAGGCTAACATAAGATTCTATTAGAAAGCTTAAAAATAAGCTCAAAGTGCCCTTAAGGCCTGTTTGGTTTGCAGTTTTGTTCCAATTTCTTTTTCAGCTTATTATCTTCTTCTTTGCTTATTTCTAGTTTAATCCAGCTTATTAGAATAGTTATAGGTTGCTTTTAGCTTTTCAAGTTTTAGTTTTAGCTCATTTTAGTTTTGAGCTTATTAAGTTTTGAAAAATACCAAAAATATAGTTAAGTGTACTCTGTTAAGTTTTAAGCTGGTTTACAGCTTATTTAGTGATTTTCAAAAAATAGTTGCTTTTATTAAAAGTGTCTATTTTCAGCTTATCTTCAACTTTGTTTTTTAAAGTTTTTCTAAAAAAAGGGAAGATGGAAATCGGGGGTGAGCAAGGCTCGAACCCCCATCCTCCTCCCCCCCCCTCAACATCCTCAACCTTTATAAACGCCTCACACCACACACCTCTAACCAACGTGCCATGGGGTCTTTTTCATTATAGCTTCACAACATCTATTACTTATATACATTTTAACCTCTTTAGTACAATAAGCTGTTTAAGCTTATTACACAGCTTATTCGATAAGCTATTTAACAAGTTATATTTTTTCCTAAGTCCCTCTATGTTCAAGCTGTTTTCTATAATTTTTTTTAGAATTTTTTTTAATATTTAGTTTAGTATTTTAACATTATTTTTATTAAAACCTTTAAAAATCATAAAAATATAAAAATAAATCAAAAAACTATAATTCTTTTTAGAAAATATCTTTATCATATATTTTTTAGAAAATTAATTTTTTGTTATCCGTAGGGTAAAAATGCAAAATTTCCAATTTTTAAAGAACGGGTTTCGTTCCCTTTCACGTTTTTCGTGTTTTTAAGCTCATTTCAACTCCATTTTTGTTCTAGTATTCTTTAAACTTACTTTTTAGTCAATTAGAGTATATTAAAAGTTAAAAATTCATTTTAGGTTTAATTTTGGAAATTTAGGGTTTTTAATTACCATTTAGGGTTCCCGTTTTGCGTTTTTAGTTAAAGTTTAATTTCCCGTTGTTAAAGTTAAGTTTAATTGTCCTTTAATTTGCTCACTTTTAGGATTTTTAGAAAACAAATCATCTTCGAACCAATTCAAATCATTGTCCAAACAACAAACGTGGTCTCAATTTCACAAATCGTTAGGACTTAACGACCTGGTAACCACTTACCGGTAAATATACGTATTATAGTATTATATATTATCGTGTGATTTTTCTAACTACCTTTGTCCTCAAGGGTAGTTTGGGAATTTCATATTATTTCTATATTTTATTATTACGTGTATAAAACTATACCAATCAGTTTTTGGCGCCGCTGCCGGGGATTTGTGATTAAGAATCTTTCGTTTGAAGTTTGTTGATCGTGATTTGGAGAACCTTTCGTCTTCGAAAGTTACGCTTTTAAGAAAATCAAAAATAAAAAAAATTAAAAATATAAAAAGTAAAAAATATTCTTCTTTTCTTTTTAGTATAAGTAAAAGATAAAAAACAAAAAGACAAAAATATTTGCTCTTCCGGATTTTTCGATTCTTCTCAATTTTTGAGTATAAAAAATTACCAAGTTGGTAAAAGAATACCAACAAATAATACCTTCAATTGAGGTATTATCCAGCAATAAGTTCCCGAACCAAAGATTAATTTTTTTTACCGTTTGTGTCACTAACGAAAAAGGCGCACCTCTTTTGTAAAATTTATTTTACTTAAGAGAGTTACCCTAAGTTAGTTGATTATTCGGTAAACAAAAATATTTCCTTTTCTCGTTTCTTTTATCATTTCTTTTGTTTGTTTAGTGCATGCGCGCTAGAAATTGCTATTTTCCAAATAATTTAAACGTAACCATTTCGAGACGTCGAAACAAAGGACGTGTTCCAAACATAGTCGAACCCGAGCTTCGTACTATCGTTGCACCAATGGCGAAACGTACCATGGAAGAGCTACTCCGAGCACCCACGAAGGGACAGAAGCTATTGTTTTTTACCGGAAAATCAATGCAGATCACTTAGAGATAAAGATGAATTGCTTCAATTGTTCAAGCAACACATTTACGGACAGAGAGAGTAAAAAAATCTCCTCCCTCATGCTCATATCAATAGTTTCAAAAGGATTACCTCGACTTTACGATTTACGAATGTGCCTAACGATGTGATTAAGCTTATGATGTTTCCATATTCGCTCGAGGGAGCCGCTAAAACTTGGTACAAGAAAGAACCACCAAATTCAATCTTGACTTGGGAGGATCTCGTTACCAAATTTGTGAATCAATTTTTCCCTCTTTTAAAAACCACTCACTTAAAGAATGAAATTTCTCGATTTACACAAAAATTTGAAGAAACTTTTAGTGAAGCGTGGGAACGATTTAAAGGAGTTACTTAAAGCTTGTCCCCATCACGGATTTACAGAGTTAACTCAAGTTGATACCTTTTATAACGGTTTAAACGAGAATGAACAAGACTCCTTAAATGCCGCGGCGGGTGGAAATCTATTTTTGAGCAAAAATGACTAAGAGTCTTTAAACATAAATTGAGAAATATCAAATTATTCTTTATTCACGAAATAGATCAAATGCTTCTAGGATGAATGCTACTTCTAGTAAAACGGATGAGAGAATTGATAAGCTTGCATATCAACTTTCAACCTTAGTTAAGATTGTTTCTAAAAAAGTTGTCACTCCCGCTCCGGTTAAAGCGATTGAGGAAACTTGCGTTACTTGTGGTGGTGCCCATTCTTGTAAAATATAGTCCGGCAACGATAACAATCAGGCTAGTGATTGTGCGACCACGATACTTACATCAAGTTACCACCAAACCGTGTAGTAATCAAATGACACCACCAGTGTTTTGCTCTGTGCAAAACAATGGACAAAATAAGTACAATAAACAAGTTTCCAAGGGAATAATTTTCTGGGAAATAATTTCATGGAAAAATCAAGTTTTTCAAGCCAAAATAATCAATGCTCTAAATTTTTAACCAAGGATTTCACAAAACCTCCATTTTCAAGTGCCTAATAATCAAGTTCAACAAGAGATTTCATATGATTTTTCAAGTTACAAGAGGAATAATGATCAGATGTTAAGGAATATGCAAAATTAAATCAACTCGTTGAAAGGTAGACCTTAGAATGAATTCAAAACACGAATAAAATCTCAACAACCGTCATGATGAACAACAACAACCTTTCAAAATAATTTGCAAAACCATGATTTGTGGATTGTTTATCAAAACCCCTAGCTCAACTTCAGGTACACTTCTAAGGAATACCAATCCAACCGAAGGGTGAGGATAAAAGCAATCACTACTCGAAGTGGTGTTGCTTACGAGGGACCCTCGATTCCTACTAATCCTTCTCCTAAAAAGGTAGTGGAACGAGAAACCAAGGAGACAACGGATAAAGAGCAAACAAATTTCCAAGGAAGTACCGCTCAAATCCCACCTCCGGTTATCCCCATTTCTATTCTGGAACCCGATGTTCCGAAGACTTTGCCTAAAACCATTCCGGAATCCGATATTCTGAAGAGTTTACCTAAGCCAAATATTCCATATCCTTCACGACGTGATGATCAAAAGTCCCGTGACAAAGCTTTGAATCAAATGGAGAAGATCTTCCAAATCTTTCAAGATTTGCGCTTCGACATTAGTTTCGCGGATGCTTTACTTTTGATGCCAAGATTTGCTCCTACGATTAAGAGTTTGCTCATGAATAAGGAAAAGTTGCTTGAGTTAGCTAAGATACCATTGAACGAGAATTGCTCGGCGATGCTCCTCAAAAAGCTTCCCAAAAAGCTTGGAGATCCCGGCAAGTTTCTTATTCCATGTAATTTCCCAGGAATGGATGTATGTCACGCCTTGGCCGATCTTGGCGCGAGCATAAATCTTATGCCTCTTTCTATTTGGAAAAAGCTTTCCTTGCCGGGAACTTACCCCCACTCGGATGACTCTTGAGTTAGCGGATCGATCCATAACTCATCCTAAAGGACTCGCCGAAGACGTTTATGTCAAAGTGGGAAAGTTCCACTTTCCTACCGACTTTGTTGTTGTAGATTTTGAAGCTGATCCTCGAGTACCTCTCATACTTGGGAGATCCTTTTTGAGGACCGGTCATGCCTTAATTGATGTTTATGAAGAAGAAATAACCCTTCGGGTTGAGATGCTCCTCTACAAATGATAAGTCGGTAAACCGAATTGACATCATTGATGAGGTTTGTGAGGAGTATGCTCTGGAATTTCTAGGGTTTTCTAATAAATCTTCGGGTGGCAATCCCACCCCGACGTCTGAGCCTCTTACTTCTGAATTCATTTTAGAAGAGATTGAAGCTTATCTCAAGGATGATTCGATTTCACTGGAAATTGATCATGCCGATTGCGATCCGGAGAGAGATATTTGCTTAATTGAAAATTTATCAAATAATGACCCGTTTCAACTCCCTCCGATGGACCTAAAGCAAAGAGAAGTAATTAAGGCGAAATCCTCAATGGAAGAGCCTCCGGAATTAGAGTTAAAAGATTTACCATCTCATTTGGAATATGACAGAGAACTTAAGGAAATGTTACAAGTTAAAACCTTTCGATGAAGAACTCCATAATTAGAGTTAAAAGATTTACGTTCATTGGAGTATGCCTTACTTAGAGAAAATGACAAGTTCACCAGTATTATTGCAAAAGGTTTTTTTAAGATGATCAAAAGAAGCTCTTTTAAAGGTGCTCAAATTCATAAAAGGGCATTGTTGGTAAATTCACATAACTTCAAGGGTATACGACCTCGTTTTTGTACACACAAAAATTCTTGATGGAGAAGATTACTAAAACCCTACGGTTCAAAGTAAAAGACGGGTTAACCAAAAATTTACGAGTAATCAAAAAGGGAGTCCTAAAACTTCTGATGCCGGTATGATTTTAATCAATCTCGACAGGCCATCCCCATCCCCCCCCCCACCCCCCCATGGGTTAGTCCAGTGCATTGTGTTCCAAAAAAGAGGAGGATTAACCGTACCTTTCTTTGTTGCTAATGAAGATTATGACATTAATTCCGAAACGTTTAGTTACGGTGGAGGGTTGTATCGACTATAGGAAAATTAAATGAAGCGACTAGAAAAGATTTCTTTCCATTGCCATTTATGGATCAACTGTTAAGAAGATTAGCAGGAATATGAGTTTTTATTGTTTTCTTATAGGATGGATTTTCAGGGTATTTCCAATACCATTAGATCCCCAGAGAACAGGATGGAATACTAAACTTTCACATGCCCGTATGGAACTTTCGCGTACCATCGCATGTCATTTGGCTTGTGTAATGCTCCTGGTACTTTCCAACGGTGTATGATGGCCATATTCCATTACATGATCGAAAAGACTATGGAAGTGTTTATGGATGATTTCTTAGTTTTTGGGGAAGTTTATGGATTCGTGCCTTTCAATTTAGAAAAGATGCTAAATGGTGTGTGAAGACATGAATTTAGTTCTTTAATTGGGAGAAGTGCCACTTCTATGTGCTAGAGAAGGAAATTGTGTTAGTGTCATTAAAATTTCAAAATCGGGAATTAAGGTTGATCGTGCTAAAGTCGATGTCATCGTAAGCTACCTACCGACTAACGTTTAAAAGGATGTAGGAGTTTCTTGAGTCATGCAGGTTGTTTACCGACGATTAATCAAGACTTTTACTAGTAGCTAGACCAATGACTCAACCCTTCTTGAGAAAGATACACCGTTTGTGTTTGTTTTCTAATGATTGTATTATGCTTTGAGACTCTTAAAAAGAAGCTTACGAAGCTCCAATCTTAGTTGTCCCGGATTGGAACCTACCTTTCGAACTCATGTGTGATGCAAGTGATTTCGCGATTGGTGCGGTTTTAGGACAACGAAAGATGAAGCACTTTCAGCCTATACATTATGCTAGCAAGACAATGACAGAAGCTCAAATTCATTACACTACGACGGAGAAGGAAATGCTTGCCGTTATGTATGCTTTTGAAAAGTTTTGGCCATATCTTGTCTTATCTAAAAGCATAGTGTATACGGATCACTCGGCTTTAAAATACCTTATGAACAAACAAGACGCCAAGCCGAGGTTGCTCCGGTGGGTTCTTCTCTTACAAGAATTTGATATCACCATCCGTGATAAAAAAGGAAGTGAGAACCTTGCGGCAGATCATTTATCTAGACTTGAGAGTCCTCATAAGGATGTGTTACGCGTCTCCCTGTCAACTTGGTTTTGTATAGTTCCCCTCATCAAACGTTCAACACGATCCCACATTTCCTTGGCCTTCTTACAAGAATCTACAGAATTGTAAATCTCATTAGGAATAGACAGAAGAATCATATTCGTGAGTTCCATTTCTGCATCATAGTACAATAAGTCATCTCCTTCAAGATCGTCTACATCTTGCAACCTTGGTAATTATGAACCTGTAGGTGTGATGGTCCTAAACACATAAGGGCCATCTTCTAGTGCTTTGAGAAGCCACTTCTGGTTTTCCCTCTTGCGATTAAGAAATCATTTGAATCTACTCGCCCATGGTATGTAACTACCCCTTTCAAGCATGGGTGGCCTAGTCTCAGAACCGGCTTCAGCAAGGGATTGTTGGTATGTTTTAGATGTCGACATGTCTTAAGATTCAAAAATTAGATCTTTTTAGACGAATATGAGTGAGATTTGTAAGAAAATATCCAAACTCGGTTACAGTAGTCAAATTCGGTAACACTGTTCACGTAATCTGTAAACGAATACCCTTCTCGAATAGTACACTAACAAACTCGGAAATCTTCAAATACTAAATTCGGTAATCTACAAACTACTCAAACTCGGTAACACTATTCACTATAAACTCGGTAACAAATTCGATAATACCGAGTTTAATACGGAATTCCTAATAAACGACTTTTGATAGAACCAAAAGATCGAATATTTCTATTACACTGATTTTTCGTACTATAATTGCTAAATTTACAAGAAAAAATGTTCCAAAACGCAAAATCACTCTACCGAGAATGCAAAGATTCTACCAAAAATCAAATCCATGCGTCCAAGAATGAAATGAACAGTTCCGAGAGTACAATAACATCCAATATCTCGAAATCACAGCCAAAATCAACCTCGAAACCTCAATAGTACTTACCGAATTCGGAAACCACCAATTCTTGATTCTCGGTCGAACAAAAACACTCACAAATCGAACACTCTACTTCTCTATTGGTGATTGATACCACTTGTTAGGTCACATGAATCTTGAATCAATCATATCAACATGCAAGCTTAGAGAGAATGAGAGAAAATGGAGGGAAAATTCAAATCTTATTTAGGAGGGAAATGAAAGTTGTTTACAAGAGCATCACCCTCTAGCGAAGATTAGAGGGCTATTTATAGGCAAAGGGAGGGAGGCTTTCCTTCCTTATTTTTCTAATTTTACAATACTAGTCCCTAGACTTTAGATATTATGCTATTTCTTTCTTAAAACATAATAAACCTTATTACAAGCTATATTAAACTAAACAAAATAAAGTCTAATAATAAAACCACATAATCGACACTTTTCATAATCCTAACAGTGAACAATATTTTGAAATTCATGACTTGAAAGCTCAATTACAAGACAAAGTAATTGCAATAAGTGAGTTGAAGAAACTCATTGAAAAGATGAAAGGAAAATATGTGGAAACTAAGTTTAAAAAATCATCAGTTATTCGACAACCGAATGCTTCTAAAAGTCAAAGACAATCAGTGTTAGGAAAACCGACTATTTTTTCAGATTCTCTTGAAAAGAAAGATTTTTCAAAGTCAAAGTCAGTTACCAAAAATAATGTGTCAAATGATTTTTCAAAACCAGTCACTGCACAGATTTTGCCTCAGAATATAAAGTCAATCTTAAAGAACACAAATGTGATTGCTCAAGGAATGTATAAAGTTCACACAGAGCCCAATCAAACTAGAACACCACAGTTGCCTCAAGATATTAGGAAAACTAACAAACGGGTGTCCTTTTCTAGAGGAGTAATTCCCACTACTAGTGTTAGCAGACCACAGCTTAAGAGCAATCGAATAGGAGATAGAGTCTTGCCTAACAATAGTCAAGGGAAGAAGCAAGAAGTAGAAGACTACCATAGGAATTTTAAGTTTTCAAATAATAAAACGTTTGTAACCGCTTGTAATGACAGTTTGAATGCTAAGACCTTGAATGTTAACTTTGTTTGTGTCACTTGTGGAAAATGTGTGCTGAATGACAATCATGATATGTGTGTTCTTCATTATATTAATGGCGTGAACTCTAGGACTAGACAGCCAATTGATGTGCCTATTAGAACTAGAGAACCCAAGCAAACGGTGAACCAATCTGTTGCAACATCCCATAAGAAAACAGTTTTAACATACTCTACTGTCAAGAAACCTATAAACATAATTAGAAAGATATATGAGAAAGTTAGTAAGACATGCAGTTGGTGGTACCCTAAGATTACACCACCCAGATACAAATGGAAACCCAAGTCCCTATTAGGAAAAGTCAACCCTAATGTTAGTATGTGTCTAGGAAATGCATCTAGAATTGCTAATATTTTGGAACATATGACTCCTAGGCGTTCCACTATGTCTAATACTCCATTGTCTTCTAATTCTTTTGTAGCTCGTAGAGGTAATTCTATGCATCGTCGAATCTGGGTGCTCAAAGCACATGACCGGAAATCTCAAACTTCTAACTAATTTTGTGGAGAAATTTTTGGGCACGGTGAAGTTTGGAAATGATCAAATTGCATCGATTCTTGGTTATGGAGATTTGGTTCAAGGAACTATTACTATGAAAAGGGCTTATTACGTCGAAGGACTAAATCACAATTTATTCTCCGTGGGTCAATTCTGTGATGCGGATTTGGAAGTTGCTTTTCGAAAGTCTACATGTTATATCCATGATTTGAAGGGAAATGAACTTCTCACAGGTTCTCGTGGCACAGATTTGTATTCTATTACTCTTCAAGACACAACTACTCCCAATCCAATTTGCTTAATGGCTAAATCAACATCGTCTTAAGCATGGTTATGGCATTGCCGTCTCTCTCATCTAAACTTTGTTGGAAACACGAAAAGTGTCGGTCACTTCCAAGTTGTAACAGGTCTTAGCTCGTAGTTAGTATAATGATTAGATTAGTAATCTAGTCTGGCCCAAGGCCCATGGGTGGCCCAAGCAAGCCCATGGCCGGCCCCCATTATAGTATTCATACACCCTCTCCTAGTCTTGGAGAGGGTTGGTTGTTCCATTTTCCACACTTTCATTAATACATTCATCCATTTTCCATCTAAGTTCTCTCTAACATCCCAACCCACATCTCACTCTTGTTCTTGGTTTGATCTTAAGATTACTAGTATTCTACAATTGGTATCAAGAGCCATGGAGTGGTGTGTTTAGTTTTTGTGTTTGATTTGTGTTCAAAACCTTTACAAAGAGCAAATTAGTGATTCAAATTTTTTGGCTTAAAAACCTTAAAGTTTTCATTTTTATTGTTCCTATAGGGTTAGTAATACTAGTTGTACAAGAATTTTTGCTAAAAACCATTAAAAATCGTGTTTTTTTTAGTTTTGAAAATTTGGGTTTCGTTATAGTTAGAATCGAACTAGTGACTCGAACAAGGGAATCGAACTAGAGGACCGAACAAGATAATCGAACGAGCTGTTGCATAGTTTGAATCGAACGAGAGTTTTCTAGTTAAGATCGAACTAGCGGATCGAACGAAGGATCGAACTAGCGGATCGAACGAAGGATCGAACTAGCGGATCGAACGAAGGATCGAACTAGCGGATCGAACGAAGGATCGAACTAGCGGATCGAACGAAGGATCGAACTAGCGGATCGAACGAAGGATCGAACTAGGGACTCGAACGAGCGGATCGAACCAGTGAAAAATAAATTCAAACTTAACAAACTCAATTTTAAATTATACGGTTATTTCTTTGACTTGTAAAATCCCGTGAAACAAACACTTGTCTTCCCGGTTTTGTCAAGAATTGTAAAATCCCGTGTAGTTTTAATTCAAGACTCAACAATCACGTATCAAACACAATTTCTTTCTACCACCGATCGATCAAATTGTAATCTTTTGATATCACAATGACGTCTCTTGCTGATAAATCACTTCTCTCTGGAGGAGACAACAAACCACCGATGCTTGAAAAACACTTGTATGATTCATGGAAAAGCAGAATGGAACTTTATATGATGAATAGACCACATGGAAGAATGATACTTGCATCTGTTGAAAAAGGACCACTTGTTTGGCCTTCAATCACTGAGGATGGAGTAACAAGGCTTAAGGAATATGTTGAACTAACTCCAGCTGAAGCCATTCAAGCAGATTGCGATATCAAAGCTATAAACATCATTCTCCAAGGCCTACCAACTGAAATCTATGCTCTTGTGAGTCAACATCGTGTGGCAAAAGATCTTTGGGAGAAGATTAAACTGTTGATGCAAGGAACATCATTAACCAAACAAGAACGTGAGTGCAAGCTGTATGATGAATTTGATAAGTTCACTTACAAGAAAGGAGAGACGTTACATGAGTACTACTTGAGGTTCACTCTGTTACTCAATGATATGAACATTTACAAGATGCCATTGGAGCAGTTTCAAGTAAACACCAAGTTCTTAAACACTCTTCCTGATGAATGGAGCAAATTTGTTACTGATGTTAAACTGGTCAAAGACTTGCACACTACCAATGTTGATCAACTTCATGCTCACCTGCAACAACATGAACGACATGCAATTGAAGTTCGTTTGATGCATGAACGCAACCCTGATCCTCTTGCTTTAGTTGCATCTCACCAATTAACTCAGTAAGCTTATCATTCTCATTTACACCCTCACCAACAGTCTCTATCTCAACATCACGTTTCACCATATCAGTCTTTACAGTTTGTTACACCGTATCAACATCAACAATTCTCAACCAATCAATCAACACCTCTCTCAATAACTTATCCAACAAATGAGTATCAATCCACCGTTCACCACAACGTTTATTCTCAACAACCATCAATCCGACAGTTGGAAAATGCTCCCACAACCTATCAACAGCAACAACCTGACTTTTCCCAACCAGACTCCAGTCTAGTTGTTCCAGTGTTCTGAGATTGATAAGCTGGCTGAGTTAATTGGTGAGATGCAACTAAAGCAAGAGGATCAGGGTTACGTTCATGCATCAAGCG
>BQNB010048510.1:0-42532 GCA_026074375.1 Tanacetum coccineum
ATTAATATTATTAATATTGGTATTATTATTATTATCAATGTTATTATTAAATTAAAAAAACCACCAATACACGGCACCTACATGTTCAAACTTGTTTATTTTGGAACATATCCCATTTTACAACATATGGTTAAACCATAGTACCATAAAAGTCACCCATCACAAGATCAAGTTTCACAAAATACCAAATTGTATCATAAACATTTTAACATGGGGATAATTTAAAGTTCAAACATAAACCACGCGAGACCATCCTCGTGAGCTTCAAATCATCCATCATCCTTGATTACCTGAGATAAAACATGCTAAAAAGTCAACGAAACTTAGGTTGTGACAATATTGAGATAGATCATACGGTGAGAAAGGTGATGTCAGATTTGTCCGGAGTGAAGAAGTTAGTCAAGGGTTTAAGTGATCGATTCGATGAGTATGAAAGGAGCAAAGTTTTCAAGGATAAGAAAATTCTGGAGAAGGAGTTGGTGAATGAAAGGAATAGGAAGGACTTTTACCGAGAATTCGGTGAATATATGTGTCGAATGCTTCAAAAACGTCAAAAGTCTGAAGATGGTCTTCTTGTGCCTTCCGGTTCGCAAGTCAGAAAACCACCTGCTGAGCCCTTTGCTCGATCTGCCCCTGCTCTGCGTTCTGATGATCCCTATGTTGTTGCCAGAGATGCTGTTGCTGCTTCTGACATTGATGATGATGATGATACCGCCTCCATGGACTCGCAGCCTTATGAGCCGCGTGGATCACCACGTGACTCACATTAGTTTTAGTATCATCTTAGCTTTTATTATGTTTTGAAATCACTAACAACCGGACATGTCGGTTTGTAGGATTTCAAAACATATAAAAGCTAAGATGATACTAAAACTACTATGAGTCACGTGGTGATCCACGCGGCTCATAAAGCTGTGAGTCTATGGAGGCGGTATCATCATCATCAATGTCAGGAGTAGCAGCAGCATCTCTGGCAACAATATAGGGATCATCAGAACGCAGAGCAGGGGCAGATCGAGCAAAGAGCTCAGCAGGTGGTTTTAGAGTTGCGAATGGGAAGGAACATGGACGGACCATCCTTCTGACTTTTTGACGTTTTTGAAGCATTTGACACATATATTCACCGAATTCTCGGTAAAAGTCCTTCCTATTCCTTTCATTCACCAACTCCTTCTCCAGAATTTTCTTATCCTTGAAAACTTTGCTCCTTTCATACTCATCGAATCGATCACTTAAACCCTTGACTAACTTCTTCACTCCGGACAAATTTGACATCACCTTTCTCACCGTACGATCTATCTTAATTTTGTCGCAACCTAGGCCAACAAAATGACGATCTTGTTCCTTAAACTTCTTTTTCATTCTTCCTTCGGTATCGATCCTTTCCATCATGAATTTTTCCATATCTTTCATCTTTCTCCAAACCGTCCCCAAATTTGGACACATGGGACCGGTCGGAACAAACTTAGAATTTCCAGTCAAAAGATTTGCAGTAGACGAACTCTCACCGAAATGAAAGTTTTGACCAAACGAAGCAATGGGAGGGATAGGCTGACCATCAGCATCAGGGATAACGGGAGAAGTAGGAGGTGTCTCTTCGTCTTCAGAAATTGGAGGTGGTGGATTATTCAAGTCGTCACCCGTATAAGGCTCAATTACTTCCGCCTCATCATCCACTTCCCAGTCATCATCATCATTTTCCTCCGGATCCTCTTCCGGGTCCTCTTCCGGATCCTCTTCCGGATCCTCTTCCATCCAACCATTTTGATTATTAGGAATATTACCCCCAACCCAGGGGTGAAAACCATTTCCAAGACCTACGGGTTGAGCCGGTGCGTGTTCGGGATTTGCAGGAGCAGGCACATTAGCAGGAGCATCGACGTTAGGATCATTCGGGGGTACATTTGCCATGATTATCTGCAATCATGCAAAATAATGCATAAGGTCACTATATCGTAAAATCAACTTATATAAAATCTACATGAATAAATATTCATCCAAAATAATTCCAATAACTAATGAATAATATTCATTTAATCTTTATACATAAACAAATCTCTTTTGTTTAACATAATAATCCATATGCATTATATCATCATATATACATATTACAGTATTTACTTCATAAATACTACTCATCCATGATTAACCAAGCATAAAGCATAAACCATTACTTTAAAAAGTAAACTTACAGGGATGACTGGATGAATGCCACGAGGAGTCTTTGCGTGCGTAACCCAAAAATAGTTATAGTTTAGGTTTTTGAAAAGTTGACCTAGTTCTCTATAACTTATGGCTCTTGATACCAATCTGTAACACCCCCATTTTCGGGACAGCGCAGCGGAACATATATGGGTGTTACTTCCTAGCACAATCACACATAATTCATAAAGAACGACTCAAAAGAGACGTTATAATAACATTGGTCCCAAAATAAATTGCATTTTGTCGAGGAACCGGTGGAGATTATGGATAGAGAGGTGAAACGGCTCAAGCAGAGCCGGATTCCGATCATTAAAGTTCGTTGGAACTCGCGGCGGGGGCCGGAGTTCACATGGGAGCATGAGGACTTCTTTAGGAGCAAGTATCCTCATCTCTTTGCGAGAAGACGCGTGACAAGCGTCGGGACGTCGCTTCCTAAAGGAGGGAAAACTGTAAGAACCCAAACTTAAGGTCATTATTTATTTCGACTTATATATTTATTTTCTAAATTGTAGAAAATTTTCCATTTTTTTTTATTATTTTGTCGATTTTGGAGAAAATCGTCGGATTTGAATAAAAGAGCTATGCGTTAAAATTTAACCGTTTTTGAGCAACGAGAAATCAACGACTTCGTATTTTGGCCTCGAATGCCAATTATATTTTATTTTATATAAATTTTTATTTTTAAAAATTTACATGTGCAACCGAGTTAATTTTTTCGTTTTAGGAAAAAGTGTCGGACTAGGAAGGGTTTTAGGGCCCGAGACTTATAAGTATTATTAGTTAGGAAGAAATGGGCCTAAACCCACTCCTCCCTTTTTCATTTAGACTGGCCATAAGCCCAAAAACATATACCCTTATGTTTTAATCCACCTAACTAACCCACTAGCTCATTTAGGGCCCAAGACCCAAGCCCAATACCCTTTTTATTTATACATCTCGACATACACATGCTGTAAATCAAAAACACAGACAAAAAAAAAATTCTTCTTTCCCGCTCCTTCTTCCCTGTTTGACGCCCAACCCACCAAAACCCTCAATTGATCTTCAAAACCCCATTAAATCTACTCCTTTTCGTCTTAAATCAACACCACTATAAACCCTAATCATTCCCCAATGATAAAAATCTACATGCAACAAGTTTAGAAAAATTAATTATTTTTCAAGAATCAAGATGTTGAGGTTTGATCTAATTGTTGGGTTCAAGATGACTTAAAAAGTGTTATTGAAGAAGTTGTTGCAAGATTTAAGTCGAAAAAAATTAGGATTTTGGTTTCTTGGTTGTTTGGTGCCGCGGCATAGGCTCAAACCCACATAGGGTTTGTGTTGTTGATCATCATCGTGTGGTAAACCTTCTTTTAAAACCCTAACTTGTTGCTTTAATTTTCTAGTGAGTGCATGTTAATGATTTTCACTTTTATGATCATGCAAGTAATTTTATAATTGATCTTGGTAAGTTAGTGTATATGAGGTATAATGGTTATAGGATAGATTGCATTGAAGTATTTTGGCCTTGTGATGGCTCAATTGAGGATTTAGATGTGTTATTGATTGACTTAGAATAGGATTTGGGGGACTGTTTTGGGGACAGCAGGTTGTCGCCCCATTTCCTCAAAAATTTTGGCTTGAGCCTACTGATATTATTTGATATTTGGAAAATAGACTCTTAGGGGATCATGTGGTAAATTGGATGCTCAACCAACTCCTCCGGATGAAGGAGTTATGGTCAATTTACGATCATGGGTCAAATCTGGACCTTTGAATATAAAACGTGTTAATCTCCAAATTTTTGAACTAAAAGTTTGGGTTTTAAAGCATGACTCAGTACTAGATATCTTAGGAAAGCTTTAGCACTTGGCCTTGCATCCATTGCTATTGTAGATTAAGAATTATGCACTTTTCCGTAAGGAATAGAAGTTCAGCCAACTTTCTGGTTTGGCCTTCGTTTAATGAAAATCCATTTCCCGTGGAATGGTGAATGGTTTAATTAATTGGCCATATGTTTTAAAAACTAGACTTAAGTGGATTTCCAGGGGTAAAAGCCTCATTTTTGTATCTTTTATAGGTTAAGAGATACAGTAGCGTGAAGTTGACTAAAATCTGGAAAACGAGTTTTCTGTTTTGAGTTTCAGTTAGTAAAAAGAACTTTTCTCTTAAATGGTAAACAATTGGAATGATTGGCTTAGTGTTCTGGAAAGTAGACTCCAAGGGTTTTCTAGAGGTTAAAGCCGCACTTTCATAGCCTTAATGGTTTGAGAGCAATGCTCTCATGAATCTGACCCAAACCAGAAAATAGACTTTTACGTCTAGTTTTAGAAAAATAAAAGTGCGACCACTTAGTAAAAGTTAAGATTGGATAAGCGATACTTAGTAGACTTTTAATTGAGTATATGTACAGGTCCTACATCTAATTTAGAAATAGAAACACCTTGGTTAAATCTCGGTTCAATGTTGCACATGTTTTGCATTTTATTAAACTAGTTATTATATAACTATGTATAAGTATTGGAATACTTTATAACTTTATGTCGCGACTTATTATGTAGGTCCCGAATAATTTCTTGGAGTTTCTCGTGGTCTCAATTTCTCGATTGCTCTTGTTTCTTCTTTACTTGGTGAGTTCATAGCCTCGCCTTTACTTTTACTGTTTTATTGAAAACCCGCGAGGGAGATACATGCTTGTTTTAAAATTGAACACAAGATTGTTTGGTATGCTGGACCCGTTCCTGAATTATATTTTGCACGAGTACCTATCGCATAAAGTCCCTAATTTCATGAACTGCTTAATTGCTTGGATTAGTGAGCGCTAATACATTTGATAGATCTATTGGGGTTGACATCCCCCGTCCGGGGTCTGGATCCATTGTGGGAACACCCTTGAACGGACGATTTGTGATTAGAGAAATGAGGTATATTAGCGATGATACCTCGTGTGGGGGCAAGGAAAATTATTTATTTCATATGATAATTCATTACATATGTGGTTGATGTTAACGCTTGCAGTGTCATGAGCTCGGTGCAAATATTTATATAACTTGTTTTATCCACAATGTTATAAGATGATGTATAAAATAAAACTTGTGTTCATATTATGGTTTATGAAAACTCTATGAATTCACTCAACGTTTCGTTGACTTTTTAGCATGTTTTATCTCAGGTAATCAAGGATGATAGATGACTTGGAGCTCACGAGGATGGTCTTGCGTGGTTTTTGTTTGAACTTCTAAATATCCCCATGTTAAAATGTTTATGATACAATTTGGTATTTTGTGAAACTTGACCTTATGATGGGTGACTTTTATGGTAATATGGTTTAACCATATGTCTAATATGGGATATTGTTCCAACATGTTATTTTGGTACCAATGTTATTATAACGTCTCTTTTTGAGTCGTTCTTTATGAATTATGTGTGATTGTACTAGGAAGTAACACCCATGTATGTTCCGCTGCGCTGTCCTGAAAATGGAGGTGTTACAATAGTCTACCTTACTGAACAAGAAATTCAAGACTACTAGGATAAAGAGGAACAAATCAAGAAAGCTAAGGAAGAAGCTAGGCTTCTTGCAATAAATAAGCCTGAGGTGATCAAAGTTGTTTAGAAAGAGGCTGAAAAGATAGGACTTGATCCCATAGCAATTAAAGGTGAAAAGGCTGGTGAAATGTTTAAGAAAGCTTAGGATGTCGAACATGAGGTCCTCCAAAGACAACATACTGAGAAGGTTATAAAATCTCTTGAGCTCAGAAAGCACAAGTATGATAGTTATATGTGGATTATCAGCAGCAGACTGAAACCAAAACCTATCATTGATATCAAGATTCATCTAAAAACCAAGCTTGTGGTTATAACAGTCTACAGGGGCACTAATGATAGAAGTTTTGATGTTCATAAACCTTTTCTCTTTGGAGCATTTGGTATATCTAAACTGGATGAGCTAAGGGAAATCATTCCAAAGAAGAAAAATACATTGGTAAAAGACTTGATGAATTCCCTAAGTCGAAGGTATGAAAGGTTAAGGCAAATTCCTGGGGAACTTGGAATTCAGTCTACTCTTCTTGCTCCTGAACAAGCTCCATCTAAAACCTTAGGAAGAAAACGAAAGCACATGGAACTTGAGCCTGAAACAAGAATCCTTGGATTGGAATGCAATCGAGCTCTTCCTAGAAATGTCCTATTCGTAAACAACATGGTCATCAAAGAACCTGAGTATGGAATTTTCTTCATTGACAAATTTGGTGATCAAGCATTCCAAAGATGGAGTGACATTGACAAAGTAGGGATGGAAGCTCTTGTGTCATATCTAGTAGCTGCATCTATGGTTAAGTCTCCTGAAAATGCAAGATTCAACATGAAAATGAGGAAACTTATTACTAAACACCCTGACCAAGAAAAGCTCAAATCAAAGAAAGTTAAGCTGGAAGCTCTTGGATACAAAATGGACTGAGTACTTATGTTTTTTTGTTATCTTTTTGTAATAGATAATAGGACCTTGTAATCATTTAATGAAGTACTTTTTGTTAAAACTCTGTATCCTTAAATTGCTTTCTAGACTCAATGTGAGAAGAAGTTGTACTTACTCACTCATACTGATAAATACTTAGGATATATTTATATCCAAATAGGGGGAGATTCTTAGGCCAATTCAATACCCAATGATCTTTCACTTAGGATTTGAATACAATATAGCCTAAGTGTAAATAACCTTTAACATTTCAAGGTCACTGAGTGAATAGTCGCTCAGTGAGTTACCTTTAAGATGCGCAACCTGAGTCTATAAGAAAGACTCTAGTATTTAGTGAGGCGGTTCTCAGTGAATGAAGCCTAAGCCAAAGAAGAAGGTGATGGGTTTAGTGAGTTGTGACAATAGACTCACTGAACCCCATACGATCTCCAACAACTAAAGACCCTGAAGACAAGAGACTAAAGAATAGGCGGGATAGTTTGAAAGCAAATAAGTCCAAGCTCTTATCTCCAAAAGTCAACTTATCCTAAAGAGGGTATAAGACAAGCTCAGTGTCAGGAACTAAACTTGGAAAGAGCATTTGTCCTATACTTAGAATAGATATTGTAATAGGGATAAGATAGTACAAATGTACTAACCTATTAGATCTGTGATAAGTGCTCAACACCCATGTAAGGGTGACCCCACCTAGGTAGTATAAATAGAACTCTTGTAATGGAGTAGATGTTAAGTTTGTGCATTCAAAGTCGCAACTTTCACAAACACGCATCTACTCCTCCAAATCTACTAAGTCCCTGAGCAAGCTCAGTTGGTTAGCATAGTAGTTAACTTTGCATAACACTTTAGGTTTATGCAAAGTTATTATTGAGGATATCACACTCACACATTGTCATTC
Organism: Tanacetum coccineum; assembly: GCA_026074375.1. Taxonomy (NCBI): domain Eukaryota; kingdom Viridiplantae; phylum Streptophyta; class Magnoliopsida; order Asterales; family Asteraceae; genus Tanacetum; species Tanacetum coccineum. The sequence goes on from BQNB010048510.1 coordinate 7,560, forward strand.
AATCCCCATTGTAGTTCCGCATACAATGGGGGTATAATTCTTAATAAAAAAAAAAAAAAAGAAAAAAAGTTTTAAAAGTGAAAAGTTATTTTTGTGTCTCGCTTACTTACATATATTATTATATATATATTATATACTATATATATATATATATATATATATATATATATATATATATATATATATATATATATATATATATATATATATATTTACGTACAAAAATCTTTTCAAATAACAAACTGTTTTCTTTACTTGCTAGCCATGAGTTGGTTAATGATAACTTTGTAGTTATTGTTTACTAACTTAGTGGGAACAACAAATTCTTTATTGACTACAAGTGTTATGGATGTTGCTTCACATCACTTTCAAAAATAGCCTTTATAACTACCATTTTTAGGTTAGCATTTGATTTATAATTAAAAAGTGATATCCACACATGCAGAACTTGTTTGCATCTTAAGTCTAAGGATGACTTATCTAACTATTTTTGATATCTTACTCATGACTAGGATCCAAAAGTAAATATTTAAAGGTGGGGCATCTAATATGTATCCCTTGTGAATAACATATGAGTTTGGCGAGAACCATCCATGTATTCAAATAATACAACCATACTCACATTTTTCTTAATGTAATAATATTCCCATATTGTTAACCGACAATGGACATATTTAGAATGATAAAATCATTCAAGGATTAAACATGCAAATATAGGACAACAATTATTATATGTATGAAAACAAATACCATGTATCTTTATTCATCAGAATGTAAAAATTGTCTTACAATCCCAATTATCCAGATACTAATAAAAACACAGATTTACATGAAACAACTAGCTAGAAGCATTCCTATATTCTTAGTATGTTCTGAATGCTTAGGAAAAAGGCAAGGTTTTAGTAAAATGATCAGCTAAGTTATCATCTGTGTGAACTTTTTCTTTTTAACATCGCCAAATTCTATAACTTCACGAAGGTAGTGAACTTTGGCACGATAATGTCTAGCACCTTTAGTGATTCCTGATTCATTAGTTATAGTAATGGCTTCAGTATTGTCACAATACATCTTTATGGGTTCTTCAATTATGGGAACAACTCTCGGCCCAGAAATGAAATTCCTAACCCAAACCACCTCCTTAGAAGCGTCTGAAGCAGCTATATACTCAGCTTCTACAGATGAAGTTGCGAAGATGCTTTGCTTTGTACTTTTTTAGACAATAGCACATCTATTTAAAACTAATACATATCTAGTCTAAGACTTAAGGTCATCAGCGTCTGTCAGATATCCAGCATTAGTGTAGCAAAAAACCCTGAGCTCTCATTTTATATCACCATCATAAACTAGAAACATATCTTTAGTATTGCGAAGATACTTTAGAATGTTCTTAACAGTAGTCCAGTGAAGTTCACCTGTATTCTGTTGAAATCGGCTTGTTATGTTCTGAGCGAATGCAACATCAGGGCGAGTGCATCTTATAGCATACATAATAGATCCCACAGCCAAAGCATATGGTATGTTTTGCATGCGATTCACCTCAACAGGTGTTGAAGCACCTTGTGTCTTACTTAATTTGAGTTTTTCTTGCATGGGGATACTTCTATGTTTGGAATTCTCCATGTAAAATCTATTCAATATTTTCTCAATATAAGCACTTTGACATAAACCAATTAACCACCTTAATCTATCTCTATAGATCTTGATTCCAAGAATATATGCAGCTTCCCCTAGATCTTTTATAGCAAAACACTTTCCAAAGTAGGCTTTTACAGCTTGTAACATTGGAATGTGATTTCTCATGATTAATATGTCATCGACATATAAGATTAGGAAAATGACATTACTCCTACTAGCTTTCATAGATACACATGGCTCATCATGATTTTGAGTGAAACCAATTTTTTTAATTTCATCATCAAATCATTTATTCCGTTGCCTTGATGGTTGCTTAAGTCCATAAATGAAACGCTTGAGCTTGCATACTCGGTTTGGATATTTTGGATTGACAAAACCTTCAGGTTACACCATATAGACCTCTTCTAAGAGATGTCCACTGAGGAAGGCAGTTTTGACATCCATTTGCTAAATCTCATAGTCATAAAATGCAGCTATGGCTATAAGAATCATAATAGCTCTAACGTCAGCAACAGGAGAAAATGTTTCTTCATAATCAACCCTGTAGGTTTGAGTGAAGCCCTTCGCTACTAGACAAGCTTTATAGGTGTGTACTGCGCCATCTATGTTAGTCTTCTTTTTGAAGAGCCATTTGCTACCAACGGTTTTTTCATCAGGAGGAAGATCAACTAAGTCCCAAACATCGTTATTTTTCATGGATTGCATTTCCACATTCATAGCTTCTAGCCATTTATTGGATTCAGGATCCAACAATGCAGCTTTGTAGTTATCGAGTTCATTAAGATCCCCTAGCTCATACTCCGCATCATCAATGTATAAACACATTCGATCAGGAGCATGTCGTGTCCTTGTGGACCTACGAATGGGAATGATATCACTTTGAGGTTCATTAATTTCTTGATTACGCTCATCATGATGTGCGCTAGTGTTTTCAGAAGGATGTGTATCTTGTTCTTGAATTATTTCAAGATCTTCTAAACTCCCACTTGCTTCTTGAGTTATAAGATCATCCTTAAGGAATTCAGCATTTCGAGCAACAAATACTTTGTTCTCAGGTGGGTAGTAGAAAGAATAACCTATTGTTTCCTTTGGGTATCCTATAAACATACACTTAATAGATCTGGGTTCTAATTTGTTAGGTCTGGTAAGAGTGTCTTGCTTAACAAGTGCCTTAAAACCCTAGACTTTTAAGTAAGACATCTTAAGGGCTTGCCTATGCCATACTTCATATAGTGTCTTTTCAACCTTCTTAGTTAGAACCATGTTGAGAATGCGCGCAATAGACTCAAGGGTAGAATCCCAAAAGGACTTTGGAAGAGTTGTTTGACTCATCATGGAGCGAACCATATCAAGTAGGGCTCTATTTCTCCTCTTAGATACACCATTATGCTATGGCGTATAAGGAGGAGTGCGATGGGCAATAATCCCATGCTCCTTAAGATGACCCAAAAACTCTTGACTCATATACTCGCTCCCACAATCAGAACGTAGCGATTTTATGGTCTTCCCAAGTTGGTTTTCTACTTCCTTTTGAAACACTTTGAAGGTTTCAAACACTTCATGTTTATGCTTTAACTAGTAAACATAACCATTACAACTAATGTCGTCACTGAAAGTGACGAAGTAGCTAGCTCCTTGTCTTGACACAATTCTAAATGGGCTACATACATTGGTGTGTATTAGCCCAAGTAGATCTTTAGCCCTTTCCACTTGATGTGAATAAGGTTTCTGTGCCATCTTTCCAGACATGCATGAAACACACTTTTCAAAAGACTTAATGTCAGTTGAATTAATAAGTCCATCATGTTACAACTTCTCAATACGTTTTTTGCTAATATGTCTAAGACGACAGTGCCATAAGAGAGTAGAGTCCAGTTAACTGGCTCTTTTATTGCTAACAACATACATAGAACTATTGTTTGTATTAGAATTAGACAAATCAATTTCATAGATACCATCCCTTAGAACGACACTAAAATAAACCACATTATTCCTAGAAACTGAAATTGTATTTCCATCAAAATGGTTAATGAAACCATCATCATACAAACGAGAAACTAAAATAACTCCTCTAGTAATAAAAGGAGCATAATGACAATTGTGCAAAATTACAACTAATCCACTAGGGAAACACAAATCATAAGATCCAATAGCTTTGACGGTTGCACGTTGACCATTGCCCATTATCTACGGCAGTACTTTGATCTTTGACTGGCAGTACTTTGACTTTTTCATTTAGCAGTACTTTGACTTTTTCGTGGCAGAACATTGACCTTTTGACTTGTATTTCTCAACAGAAAAGAGTTGTATAGTAAAGATATTTGAAGTACTAGCTCCCTAAGATAGCTTATTGTTCTTTAGCAACTTGGATAGATATTGGAGACAGTTCCACTTCCAATGGCCAGTACCATTGCATTGGTGACAGACTGAGTCCTTAGCAGGATTTTCCTTCTTAGGTGAAGGGGAATCTTGGGTTTAGGAGCATAAGCAAGCTTATACTTCCCTTTCCCTCGATTGTTTCCCCTAGCAGCCAATTGCGGTTTCTTATTTTTGTTTTTCTTATAGACCTTGCCTGCTCTAATTGCATGAAGTACAGGTGCATCTTTCTTTTGTAGAGTTTACTTATGTAGCTTAAGCATGGCATGCAACTCATTTACCGTCTTCCCCATGCCATGCATATTGTAGTTTTGCATAAAGCTGTCATATTCCTTTCACGGAGAGACCAAGATGAGGCGAACTGCTAGGTTTAGTGACATGGGATGACCTAGATGCTCCAAATTGTCTATATAACTCTTCATCTTTAGAAAATATAAGCTTATAGACTGTCCTTCTTCCTCTTGCATGCGTGAAACTCTCTCATGATTTGAAGAAGTTCATGCTCTGCTTGTTGAGAAAACAAAGTTTTCAACTCCTGTAGCATGTCATATGCACCAAGGTTTTCTAAATTCTGTTAGATATCTAGTTCCATGGTCATAAGCATGAGTACAACAATTTTCTTTTGTCCTTTGACCCATGCAACATAAGCTACAAGAGCTTCGGGAGGAACTTGCTGTCCAGTAAAAGCTGGAACATGAGCAACAGGGATTAGATGCTCTAGATAGTTTAACTTATCTTCGGCTAATAGCACAATACGAAGTTGTTGGTACCAGTCTATAAAGTTAGGTCCAGTTAATTTCTATTTCTCAAAGAAACCCCTGAAAACCGAATTGTTTATGACTGTGGTAGTCATCTACAATCAGAAAAAGTTCAAATAATTAGTATTTTTTATAACACCTCATATTTTAGGTCATTATACGACATTATGTAATCCACAATTTATTTTTAGGGTTTTACGCGTTTGCTTTTAAATCGTAATCGTTAAGCTAAATCGCGTAAACTAAAAATGATCATTCAATGTAAACGGGCATTAAACAATTAAATGTTTACATCAAGCAAGTGTTATATGATTATTTAGAGGATAATTATTATCATTTCCAATTTTATTTTTATTGGTTACGTTAAGTGTTTACGTTTCGCCATAAAATACGTTTAGGCCTTCCCGGAAGCACGTTAACTTATCTATGCTTCATCAAATACCCAAAATTTATACCCAATACTTAAAGTTTATTTAAAACTTCAAGTATTTATCACTTTATACATATTCATTATAAAGGAATTCAAATCATAACTTACAATGTACAAGTTATACATTTTTCTAAGTCTATACTACATTATACTTTATATAATACAAGTATACATTATATAAATGATCAAATACATATCTAGCTTATACATATACATATATTTCGTGTATTATGACTAGGATAAGCCAAGATGAGACCAAGAACTTCACAAATATCTTCCTAAAAGATCTAGCATGCAACTTGAACCATGACTCATCTATGACTAGCTTTTCTCATCCAAGATAAGCTTCAACCTTTCTCATGTCATCCAATCTTCTTCAAGAAGCTTTGCCACCTTGCACACATCAACTAGACACTAAAATATCTTCCTAGTAGTATAAATACCCATGAATGTGTGAGCTAAGAAGTCATAATACATTTCCTTATCAAAGAAATCACAAAATCTCTTCCTTTGTTCACTCCAAAACTCACGGCTCAAAATAGTCTCCAAACCAAATCCATAGCTTGATTTTCTATCATTATACAAGCATACACACATCATATCTAAGGTATTCTAAGAAGGTTTCAAGAGTTGGTTAACCATTTGCAAGGAAGGAATCAAGAAAAGAAAGAAAGGGTTTACTTGGGAAAAATTAGGGTTTCATTCTAATTTTTCAAGCCAAGAGTTTAAATCACAAGGGTGTGATTGGTTTTCTTTTCTCTACTCATCCACACAAGGTTATATATAAAGCTTAATCATTTCATAACTAAGATTTTATGTGTTCATATGTTATATTTAGCTAAATCACCATTTAGGGTACTTTTGAATATGTAAAATGAATTTTTACTTATGATCATTGTTTTGTACACTTATTTACATGTCATATAGGTGATAATATTTTACTTAATAAGTTGCAAATGAAAATGATGTAAATAACATGTTAAACTTGTTATCTTGGATATTCTTGAGCAAAGTATGACCTAATGGATTTTATATATGTAAAACATAAGATAGAAATGTTGTGAAGTAGTTGTAATAAGGTGTTGAATCTTAATGGCAAAATGGTACTAAAATCAAGCTTAAAACATGTCTAAATCACAAACTTGCATATTTGCATCATATTTCATTTCATGCTTCTTTATGCATTTTAACTTTCAATTTACTAAGAACAGAAAAACCTCGTTTTTAAAGAATCATGTTACAAATTTGAAGCTTTTTCTAAAAACATCGATTGACTTAGTTGAATTGAAATGAGCACGTATGTTTAGAATGGATACAAAAGCTAATCGGGAAAAAAAGCCACAAGTTACTTATATAAGTTTTTAGACAGAATCTTGCTCAAGCACTTTAACTTATATTTAACTCTTATCACTTCCTGTTCTTAACCTTATAAAATTCCAATGCAATAGATTCGTGAAAGTTAGCTACCAATTGACGGGGAACTAGCTAGGGCTCAACACGCCCGATCGAGTCAAAAATTATTCTCATTCTACCCATTAGGAAAGTCGAAACTGTGACAAAACACTTATTTTATTTTTGAAAATTTTTAAATTTTTTTCATTTTTTTGGTATTTTTGCAAAAATTTGGTGGTAAAAACGGGATTACATGATAACAACGGCTGCAGGCAAAATCAAATCGAAGATCCCCCCATACTAGAACTAAACATCGTCCTCGATGTTTTGAAAGGGCACTCTGTCAATACTAAGCCGTTTATGAAGTGTGCCAAAAGATAAAACGTTAGTCGATTAGATTTGGATATTGGATTCCCAAAATGAAGCTGAGGATGTGAAACTCTTGATAAAAATACAAGCACGAGAGTCTTCACAATCCGGGCAATCCTGGACAATTAACAACACAAACACGAAAACACGGGTAATGGAAGAGGCGAGCCTCCACACAACAAGAAAACACTTATTCATTTTTACACAATACTACGATAAGCATGGGGTGCCTCCCACGAAGCGCTTGTTTAAGGTCGCTATGCTTGACCCGTCCCTGAATTTATTGGCCCATGGGGAACGTCTGGAGATCTGGGACTACATTTGTTGGTAACGTCACCTCAAAGTGTGATTCTACCGGTGACCATTTGCTTGAAATTTGGCCGGGGGAGTTTTGGGATAACTCGACAGTGCCATATGAAAAAACTTGGGTTATAGTGAATGGTCCACTCCTGGGGTCTTAAGCTTAGCGAGGAAAATCTTCAATCTAGAGTTTAAAGACGGAGGATCGATCACCGATTGAAAACGCGGTTTTTGATCTTGGAGTTCATGGATTTCTTTTGTTTTCTCTTAGTTGATCATAGAGTTTTCTTAGGCATGATCACGAAGTCATTAAGTTTATTGGAGTTGAACTTTTCTGTGAATCAACCTGCGGTTATGCTATCAAAGTTTGTATGCCTTAAGGCCCAGTAAGCTTTGTGCTCGAGACTTATCGGAAGATGACATGCCTTCCGTACACTAATATGTATGGAGTACACGCGATGGTGTTTTGTAAGCTGTGCGGAAAGCCAGAGTGCGTTCATCTAATTTATCCCACCAATGTAGGCAAGATTTTTCGCCCACGGTCCTTTCAAGAATTGTTTCAAACCATGTAATTGATACCTCAAACGTGTCCACTTGTTTGTGGTTGATACGCGGTGGAGAGACGAATGAGTGACTCCGTATTTAAGCATGACTTTGCAAATTGGTTCACTATGCAAAAATAGGTTCCGCAGATCACTGTATGATTGCACGAGGGGCACCAAATCTGGCGAAGATGAGATTAAGAAAATTGCAAACAACTGGGTCATTGGGGGGAGTGCTTTCCTTAACCATTTTGATAAATATCACGGCCAAGTTATATATTTGTTCCCTCTTGAAGACGGAACGGGCCCATAAAATCAATGCCCACACATGTCAAAGATTTCGCAAAAACTGGGATAGGTTTTGTGGCTTCTCATCCCGTTGAAAATTTTCCTTGACGTTGGACATATGTCACATCGGGTGACAAAGTCGTGGCATCCTTGTAGGATGTGGGCAATAGAAACCTGAATCGAATATCTTTTTAGCGGGGTAATTGGCGCCGTAGTGTCCCCAATGTGTCCAACTGTGGCTAGCTTTGAGGTTGTCAAAAGCTTTTGCCCCGAAACACAACGCCGAATCACTTGATCGCACAGATCTTATCTAAGTAGGGGTGTCAAAAGTATTGTTTGACGTCTTTGAAAACATTTCTTTTCTGCTGTGCGACATCCTTTGATCACAAAATTCCCCGCATGGTAGTTTGCAAAATCGGCAAACCATGGGGCATTATCATCACCACGAAAGGTAACCATCCCAAGTGTCTCGAGAGGAAATGTTTCTGTAATTTCCTTTTTCTCGAGCTCACTTTGATGGGGATTTTAAGTTAAGGAAAGAAAAAAAAAATAATAAAGGGGTGGTCTTCGATGAGATTTTCTGCCCTTTTATTTTTCATCTAGGATATACGAAATTAAATTCTTGGAGAGCAAAATCCACGGAGCAATGTGGCTGAGCATCATGCTTAGCATGCAGGTACTTGAGAGCCGAGTGGTCCGTATACACTATACTTTTGGACAAGACAAGATATGGCCGGAATTTCTCGAAAGCATACACCACGGCAAGTAATTCTTTTTCCGTTGTAGTGTAATGTGCTTGAGCCTCGGTCATAGTTTTGCTTGCATAGTGTATCGGCTGGAAGTGCTTGGTCTTAAGTTGCCCTAGGAATGCTCCAACAGCAAAATCACTTTGCATCACACATGATTATCAAGGGTAAGTCCCAATCGGGAGCAACAAGAATTGGAGGCCTGGGTTACTTCATCTTAGGGTTTCAATGCTTCGATGCATTCTTCGAGAGATAAACGGAGTTTCCTTTTTCAAGGAGGTGGGTCATTAGGCATGGTGATTTTGGAAAAATCCTGAATTAAATTCGTCGGTAGAATCTGGAGTGACGAGAAAACTGCGAAATACCCTTCACGTAGTGGGATGAGGCAATCTTTGCAATGTCATTAAATTTTGATTTATCTAACCTACGATCCCAGACTTTAGAAATCTTAAGCCAAGGGACCTATTCCTTCTTGAACCATAAGTGGCACTTTCTCCTTAATTTAGCAAAGCTTGGTGTCTTCACACCCTTTGGAGCATTTTTGTCTAGATGGGAAGGCAAGAGGAGAAAGAATCACCAAAAAATGAGAAATCATCCATGAAGACTTCATGGTTTTTTCAATCATATCGTGAAAGATAGAACCATACACCTTTGGAAACGTTGCACTCGGAGCATTGCATACCCAAAAGGATGCGCGATAGGCAAATGTCCCGTAAGGGAGGGTGAAGGTGGTACTTATCTTCGATCAAGTGGGTCATTTGGATCTAGAAAGTAGCTGGGATCGTCCAAAAAGCAATAGTACTTCATTTTCCGGCTAATCTTTCAAGCATCTGTCATGAAATGGTAATGGGAAATGGTCTTTAACGAGTTGGCATCATTGAGTTTTCGGTAGTCGATGAAACTCGCCATCAGTACCAACCTAGGTAGGTATTTATTCATTTTCTTCATTTTTCACCCGGTTATGCTCACTTCTTTGGGACACAAATGACAGGGCTTACAAAGGGACTGTCAGGAGATAGGGTAAATAACCTGCCCTCAAGAAGTTTGATGACTTCTTTGCTTAATAACCCTCATGGATTTTGGGGTAAAACCCTTCTTGCATGTTGAAACTACGGGTTTGGGCATTATCCTCCATTTGAATCTTATGGGTGGCTAAATTGTGGAATCTATTCCCTTTATATCAGAAATCTTCCTTGGCTAGGGCATGTTTGTGTGACTTAAGAACATTGATCGGGCGGTTTATCATCATCTTTAAGTTTTAGCGATTTATGGACGGGTAATTTGTCATCACCTTCAAAACGATACTTAGATGGGATGGTAAGTCTTTGAGTTCAAGGTCGGGAGGATCTTCACATGAAGATTTGACCTTTTCAGGCACATTAATTTCACAAACTGGTGACGGAGGGAGATTTGGGTCACTATTGATCACACTTAACAATTCCTCAAGGTAAACAGTATCTCCCTCAGAATTGTAGATGCCGTCAACACCTGGAGGTATTGAATCATCATGTTTAAGAATGCTAGAGCTCTCTTCTCCGTTAGCAAATCACTTCCTCCTGATGGGAGTGAAAGATGGGCGCGGAGAATCTATCATAGGTAGAAGTAGATGTGGGATTGCAACTTTCAAGAAATTTTAAGTACTTCTTTGAACATAATCTTCACAACGCAATGTCAATATCATCGACTCGGTTAAACGATTCAATGATATTGTAGGAGAAGTCTTAGTCTCACCAACTTTTGAAGGGTCACGGATTGGTCATGTGGCATAAGGGTCATTTGTTCACCGTGAACGTCTATCAAGGCACGTGCCGTCCTCAAGAAAGGTCTTCCTAAGATTAGGGGAACCCGAGGATCGGCAACGTAATCAACGACACAAAACATCGGCAGAAAGATGACCGTGCAACTTTCACGTAAAATCCTCGGCGATGCGGTTGGAGTAGAAATCATTCGGTCGGCAAGTTCAAGTATCATTCGGGTTTTGGTCAAAGCTGGGAGATTTAGTTCTTTCTAAATGGAGAGAGGCATTAGGTTGATGCTTGCACCGAGATCGGCCAAGGCTAAGCATTCATTCATCTCCGGAAAATCACACGGTATAAGAAATCTGTCGGGGTCTCCAAGTTTCTCGGGAAACTTTTTTAGGTAAAACCGACCGAGAATTCTCATTTACCGGTGTCTTTGTCAACTCAATCATCTTTCTTGTCATTGAGCAAATTTTCTAAACAATTGGTGACAAATTTGGGCATGTGTAAGAGAGCGGTCCGCGAACTTAGCTCGAAAAAATTGGAGATTCCAGAAATAAATCTCCATAAATTTTGAGCTAGAAGATTGTCTTTTTCACGGAGCTTTTCTTTGTTGGGCCATTGAAGGATAAGGGCAGGTTGGTTTAGTCTTTGAAGTAAAACAACGGGCTCACCAATTTGTCTTTAGTTTGTGACCACGGAGGTTGGTTGTTTTCGGTGCTTGGTGCACCGGATCCTTTGTCACCTCGGGTCATATTTCATCTTTAGGAGAGAAGAGTTTTGAAGGTTCCTTATAGGAAACACCGTTGGGTCAGTGATTGCTTTCAATCACCTTTCGGGTTAGCAATGGTGTTGCTTGGAAGAGAACCCGAACCCGAAGTAGAAGCGGTATTACTATTTACGAATTTGGTGATCAGGTCCGTTATATTTGCCATTTGATTTTGCATATTTTGCATAACCGCGTCATTAGCTTTGACGTAGTTATCAAAATCGTGCTAGACACAACACTGGTGGTAGTGGGAACTGGAGCTTGGTAAGTGGAGCTTGAAAATTCGAGGGTTGATTAAATCTGGGGTTGGTAACTTGGCCTTGATTGAAATTATTACCCGATTTGGTTAAAATTGTTCCATGAATTTGGTGAATTGGATTTTGGTTGTTTTGATGGTTTTGGCATAGGATGGAAAACCGGGAGGTCGAATGTGGTTAGCAACCATCTGAGGTCGGTAAATGGCATTCCTTGGTTGTAGTTAAATGCGGAGGTTGTGGATACTTATTCTTGGGATTTGTCACGATAATTGTTTTCCATCGGTGGTCTGGACATTTTGGTAAGAATGACCACCCCGAAAGTTACACAAACTTTGCTCAGACTGCTTTTACAGGGTGGGGAGATGGAGTTGGTTTTTTCTTATCGAGATTCAATGCTCTAACCATAATCTGTGATCTCAGAAACATAGGATGAAAACGGCTGGGGTAGATGAGTTCATACTCACTTTGGAAACAATGGCCTTGCTTCGTGATTGACGAACTTTGGACTTGCTCTCGATGTTTTTATTCATTACTCGAGGCATTATTATCCAGAATTATCACCCGCGCGAGTTTCAATGAATCTTGATCATTCGAATTTCGGGAATTATAGAATGGTATCGAGTTGATGCAATTGAAAACCCATTGATGCGGGCATCCACTAAGAAGATAATTGAATCGGTTCCCATACTCCTTTCGTAAAACGTTTCATCAATTTTTTGTTGAAATCTTGTGATTTTCATTTCGAAGATTTATTGTTTTAGAGGGAGGGAAGAATTTGTTAATGAATTTCGAAACAAGATCATCCCATGTAAGAATCGATTGAGGGGGCTCTTTTTCAAGCCAAATCCGGGCTGCTCCCTCGAGGGAAAATGGGAAAAGCATAAGCTTAAACGACGTAATGGGACGTTGGGGACTTCATGTAGAAGTGATCTTGTTGAAATATATTTTCTTTTTTTTAATAATTTATATTTTTTATAAATTTTTTTTTTTTTAGGATGTGGGCATGTGGGTCTTCTTTATCGTGTCCAAAAAATTGCTTGTTTTGAACAAAATAGGTAGACCATGCTTGATCTCAAAGTTGTTCGCAGTAATTTCGGGAACAACGATGCATCCTCGTAACCCTCGGTGGGTGCTTCGAAGCAATTGCGCCATAGTACGGATTATTCATCCATCTTAACTATGGGTGGTTGTTATTTGGCTTCTCAAGATTGGGTGTTTCAACAGAAGTTTGTCAGACTTGTTGTTGTCGACGTTTACGGGCTTGAGAACGAGTGCGCATGCACAAAATAGGAATATAAAAAGAAAATTTACACTAATTTTTTTTTTTTGGGGATTTTAATGATTTATTTAAAATGTTTTATCGGACATGAGTAAGACAACTTTACCAAATTAATCTACTTACTTCACGGTTGCTCTCAAAAGATAAAGCACAGGTGAGCGGAGGAGTAGGAATAGCGCGAAGCTGATTCTCTTTTCGGTCGTAGTTCCTAGGAACAAACCCTCCTATATACCACACTTTTTAGTTTGTTTAACTTTTCAGGTGAGCCGTATGTCGTATGGAGAACAACGGCAGTTTTATATTTTTTGTTCGAGTGGGGAACTACAAGTTCACGGAAGTTATTATGATATTACCTATATTGTGAATATTATTTTTAAAATGAATAAATATTTTAATACATATTTTTGATGATTTCAGATATATAAATTGTTCTTGTTGAGAAGTTGTGAGATTTGTGAGTTACAACAAAGATGGCGATAAGGTTAGGCTTGAATTATAGTGGATTTTGTTGATTGGTTTTGACGTAAAAGAATTTTGGATAGTTTGGAAAATATTGTGGCATTATGGTCAAGTCCATGGGTGATTTATAAAAATATAGTTGTTGGTCCGAGTTTTAAATGAGGGTAAAACGGACGTTTATAAATGTCTCAAAAGGTTTATTAAGTGTCGAAAGTTTTTGAAAATATTTGTGGAGCTTCTTAATATCAAAACGAAGGTTTAGGAATTTTTCAAAAAATGATAAGTCGTTGCTGACTACGCGCGAGCTCACCCCTCGAATATGTAAACAAATACAAATATGTATAAATACACAACAAGGGACGAAAACGCGCGAGACCAAGAAAACCGGAAACAGTATAGAGTGTTCCCGGGTCGTTATGTCCCAACGAGGCTAGAACACAAATAAGCTCAAATAAACTTAAGAAAAGCTAAATAAGCTAAACTAACTCTAAATAAGCAAATACAAAAAGCAATTAAGCTAAATTAAACAAGATAAACACAACAGTACTAACAACAGTACTAACAGTTTTAACTACCAGTACTAACTTGGAGTTAGTACTGCTAGGCTAAAGTTAGTACTGTTATCTTAAGGTTAGTACTGCTAGGCTAACAAGACTCAAAGAATTAATAAATAAGCAAACAAGCTAAAACAGGAGTTCACCTAACCTTAATAAGCACTTAGTAATAAGAATAAGCAACTAGAATAAACTAATATGATAAATGAGCTAGAAAACTAAAACTGATAAACTATTGAGAATACTTTAAAAAGGAAAATAAACTTAAATAAGCAAACAGTAAAGGACAATGGTTTAATCTACTCTAAAAAGCTAAGGAAATCTTAAACAAGCTGAAATAATAAGCTGAATAGCTAAATTGAACTACCAGTACTAACAGTATTAACTGACAGTACTAACTTGGAGTTAGTACTGCTAGTGTTGAGTTAGTACTGCTACCTTTGAAATCCAAGAAAATGAACTAGCAGTACTAACTTGGAGTTAGTACTGCTTGTTCAAAACAGCTTTTAACATTTCCAAAAATCATTTTTATTTTAAACTAATTAAAAACAGATTATCAAATAACAAAGTAAAACACTTATAAGCAATTTTCAATCCATAATAAGTACTTAAATAAGCATGAATTAGTCTAGCAGTATAAACTTAAAACCAACAAACACTCGTATTGTAAATCGACTTAAAAACTTCAAACTTGCATTAATCTTGAAAGTGTTACAAAGCTGAAAGTAAAAAGCTGTAAATGACATAGATCTACAATCTCTAGCCTTGTATAAAACAAAGCTAGTGAGAGTCCATAAAGCCCATCCAGAACTGCTTATCATCCCAATAAGTAAGCTGTGGTATATTTGAGAGTGATATTTGTTATTTTCTCTTTTCTACTTAACTTTTTAGGTTCACTTAGTTAAAACAGTTTGTAAACAAGCTGTATTAAGAGCTTTTGAACACAAAACAACTCAATTAAGAATCTTAACACATTGAGAATTAGAAAGTGACTTTAAAAACACAAACCTGCATTAAAACTTAAAGTGTACAAAGCGAAGGCAAAAGCCAGTAAAAATGACTGAAATAAGCTAATTAAATTAAAAACTCAAAATTAACTATATATATGTGATTATTTACAAGAAGCTCTATTTATGGTTTCAAGAGGATTCAGAGACTCAGGGGAGGTATGGTCATGATATTAAAGTTAATACTGCTAGTACATCTATTACTACTGCTGAGCCTGTTACTACTGCTAGTGCACCAGTTACTACTGATGGTGTATCTGTTAGTACTATTGAGCCAAGTACTCCAACAACAACAACAAGAATAACTCCTATTAAAGATGAAGACCTCATTATTGCTTAAACCCTTATGAAGATGAAGAGTGAGAAATCAAAGGCAAAAGGAGTAACTATGTAAGAGCCTAGTGAGTCTGGAACAAGAGTAAGAGTACCTCCTCTACAAATTGATCTAAAAGACAAGGGAAAGGAAAAGATGGTTGAACCTAAAAAACCAAAGAAGAAGAAAGATCAAATTGAATATGATGCTGATGTAGCTCAGAGACTTCAAGCAGAGTTAGATGAAAAATCCAGGCTTGAAAGAGAAAGAAAAGAAAAAGCTAGTAAAGCTACAAACATTGTTGAATGGGATGATGTTCAAGCTATGATGGATGCAGACTATGAGTTAGCTGCAAAATTACAGGCAGAAGAGCAAGGAGAGATATCCATTGAAGAAAGGTCAAAGTTATTTGTGGAACTTATGAATGAAAGAAAGAAATATTTTGCAAGACTTAGAGCAGAAGAGCAGAGAAGAAAACCACCAACTAAAACTCAAAAGAAAAACCTAATGTCTACTTATTTAAAGAACATGGCTGGATACAAGCACACTCAATTGAAGAACAAAAGTTTTGAAGAGATCCATATGTTGTTTGAGAAAGAAATGAAAAGAGTAAACATATTTGTAGACATAGATGCAGAGTTGGTGAAAGGCAGTGAAACAATAGAGAGCGAAGTTGACATAGCAGTTCCTAAGTTAGCAGCTGGAAGTTCAAAAAGGGCTGTAGAAGAAGAACTTGATCAAGAAAGTTCTATGAGGCAAAAGACTGGTAAAAGCTCAGAACTAGCTGAAGAACCAAGAGATAAAGAAGCTAATGAACTGTCATAAGAAGAGCTACAACAAATGATGATAATAGTTCCAGAGCAAGGGATGAATGTTGCAGCCTTACAAACTAAGTATCCAATAATTGACTGGGAGATTTACACTGAAGGCACAAGAAAGTACTGGAAGATCATCAGAGTTAGAAATCATACTGAGGTACATCACTTCTTTGATGATATGTTGAAATCCTTTAACAAGGATGACTTAGTGATGCTATGAAGTCTAGTTAAAGAGAAGTTCAATTCAACAGAACCAACAGATGACAAAGAAAGGGAGATATGGGTTGAGTTGAAGAGATTATTTGAACCAGATATAGATGATGAGTTATAAAAGCTTCAAAAGCATATTCATGATTTAACTTGGAAGCTATATGATTCATGTGGAGTGCATCATGTATTTACAGAGAAAGGAATAGACATCTACATGCAGGTAGAGAAGGAGTATCCATTATCAAGAGGAACTCTTACATTGATGTTGGTCGCAAAGCTCTTGGTAGATCAAGATAATGAGATGTCCAGAGAACTTCTTAGGAAGATATTCATGCAGGCTGAAAGACCAAGAAGATGAAGTGTTTGGAAGAATCCTCTTAGAGAACAAGGTTTTAATTCAAGAAACTTGATGATTTAGAGGTAAATCACAAGTTTAGGGGAGGATTATTAGGAATAAAAGGATTCTTAACTGTTACTACTGCTGGTTTAAGTTACAACTGCTGGTTGGAGTTACTGATGTTGCTCAAGATTGAAGAAAAAGTTCTAAGTCATTACTATTGCTAGTGTAATATTAGTACTGCCGGTACAAAATGTTACTACTGCTAGAAGAGTTTATGTTGTTACACTTAGTTAGTACTGTTAGTCTGTTTTAGTGCTGCTAAAGAGATATGTATGAGATATTTTAGGAAAAGATATGTATGAGTAGAAAATGCGTTGTAAGCCCATTTGGTTCCTTGGTGTATAAAAGGAGACCCTAGGGCATGTAGTTTATATATCTCATTTTCATATTCAATAATATATAGCTTCAAGGTTTTGTATAACCCTAACACTATTAAGAGTGTTCGTATTAATATATTGAGGCTTAAAGTTTGGTATTTCATTCAGTTCACTGTTACATTCATATTCATCTAAGTATTAAAGAGTAGATTCCGCATACTCTTTAGTATTTACAAAGTTTCAACCATAGTTATTTTGGATTTATTCAAAGTAACTTAATCTTTACAAGCTAAAGAATAGATCTTAAGTTGGGATCAATAATTCCCATTTTATATTCATGTTTAATAAGAAAAGCTTTTAATCTATCATACCAAGCTTTGGGCGCTTGTTTAAGACCATATAAAGCTTTCTTTAGTTTATAAACATGATCCGGTTTTTCAAAGTTAATGAATCCTAGAGGTTGTGCCACGTATACCTCCTCATTGATAAAACTGTTTAGGAATGCACTTTTTACATCCATTTGGAATAGCTTAAAATCTAAAGCACAAGCATAAGCTAATAGTATCCTAATTGACTCAAGTCTAGGAACTGGGGCATAAGTTTCATCATAATCGATGCCCTCTTATTGATTATAGCCTTGAGCAACTAACCTAGCCTTATTTCGAGAAACAATACCATTCTCGTCTAACTTATTTCTAGACACCCACTTAGTTCCTATGATTGTCATATTCCTAGGTTGTGGAACTAACTCCCAAACGTCGTTAGCAATGAATTGATTTAATTCTTCTTGCATAGCGACTATCCAACTTTCATCCGCTAAGGCTTCATTACACATCTTGCGGTTCTATAGTTGATATAAAACAAAAGAAGTTACTTTGGTTTTGGGCTTGTGATCTAAGGGTTATTTGGTTAAGGTTTCCTATGACATTTTCTAATGGATGGTTCCTAGATTCCTTAATATTAACTATTTCGTCAATCTCTAAAGTTTCATCCTCAATGCCATTTTCTAGGTTTTTCTTTTCGTTAAACTTAATTGCTTCTTCTTTATCTAAGTCATCATCCACCAAGGGTGATGTCTTAGAGGGTGGAGGAGTTTCATCCAATGTCACGTTGAGTGATTTTTTAACTTTCCTAGTATGTTTGTTAAGGATAATGTAGGCTTTACTATTTTGCGACAGCAGTAACTAAAAACGATTCCTTTGTCTGACTTGGTCAAACTTTGTAAGGTAGTCTTTAGTGTTTAAAATTGAAGACTTGCTTTACCAACACTCTAAAGATAATTATGAGTAGGTTTCCTACTTTTAGAGTTCGTAAGGTTGTTTTTCCTAGATGGCTCTTAATTAGGATCTGTGAGAATGTAGTTGAAGTGTCTACCTGCGTTACACCAAAACCTTTTGTTGCTGGTAGCGATTGCTCACTTAACATAGTCCTACTTATCTTGAAGTGTCCATTTTTCCTTTCAACCAACGCATTTGATTAAGGGATTTGTGGTCGTTATAGTGAGAAGGTCTGGTAATTCATTGGCATTCCAACACTCTCTAAATTGCACCTCATTTATCAAATTCCTTACGTGATGTCCGCGTTTTTATTGTACAACTATTGTACATCCTAATTAGTTTTGATTTTTCTTACAAAATATTTCGAATTGATCGAAAGCTTCGGTTTTATCCTTAAGGAATCTAGTCCAAGTATACCTAGAGTAGTCATCTACTATGACTAAGGTGTAGCGGTTTCCTCCGTAACTCCGTACGGCGGATGGACCGAAGAGATCCATATGGAGAAGTTCTAAGCATCTAGTCGTTGAGACTATATTCTTAGCTTTGTGACTAGCGTGAGCTTGTTTTCCCATTTTGCAAGCATCACAAAAATGTTGATCAAACTTAAGCTTAGGTAGGTTTCTAACTAATTCCTTAGAAGCCAACGATTGAATGAGACGCATGTTTGCGTGACCTAATCTCCTATGCCACAATGTGGAATTTTCATCAATCGTTGCTAGACAAATTTGATCCTTTGGCTTATTTCCTAATTTCATCACATATAAGCCTTTCTTCCTAATACCTCTACCTATGACTTTACCATCCTTAGTGATTTCACTATCATGTTCAGAGAAAGTTACTCTACACTTATTATCACATATTTGTCCTATACTTAGCAAGTTAAATCCTAAGTTATCAACATGTTCTACATTATCTATTTTGAGAGAGTCATTAGAAATCGTACCTTTGCCAATGATGTTACCGCGAAGATTACTACCAAAAATAACGTTACCTCCATTGTATGCCTTGTAGCTTGAGAAGAGCTTTCGGTTACCCGTCATGTGTTTGGAGCATCCGCTATCCTTTATCCACTCATCGGGTTCCAAGTCGACTCCAAGGCATATCTATTTATATAAGGCAACACCTCAAACATTTGGTCCCCAATATCTCATGGGTCCAAAGTTGTTAGTGCTAAACATCCCTTGCATTTGATGCAATTGGTTGGGATGTGGAAATGGAAGACACATTTCCCATGGCATGTAACCATGTCGTG
The DNA here is from genome assembly GCA_026074375.1 of Tanacetum coccineum. Taxonomy (NCBI): domain Eukaryota; kingdom Viridiplantae; phylum Streptophyta; class Magnoliopsida; order Asterales; family Asteraceae; genus Tanacetum; species Tanacetum coccineum. The sequence goes on from BQNB010048510.1 coordinate 27,047, forward strand.
GGAAGTTGTTCCAAGTTACAGGAAAGCCACGAGGTTGATTTTGTCTACCATTGTTTCTTTTTGGTTGAGGTGTTCTAGGACGATGATAACTATTTATGACTCTTCTAGGTGGCGGAGTTTTTGATCTAAAATTTGGTTTTGAGAATCCAACTCTGGGTTTTGACAATGGCTTATAAGATTTCTTAACTTCATTGTCACTAGCAACGGGAACTCTTACATTGTTTACTACTAGGGCTGTAAACGAACCGGACGAACACGGACGAAGGCTTGTTCATGTTCGTTCATTTAATTTTAGTCGGACAAATAAACGAACACGATCACTTAAACGAACGAATTTTCTTGTTCATGTTCGTTTATTAAGAAATAACGTTGTTCATGTTCGTTTATGTTTGTTCATTAAGACACTAAACGGACATAAATGAACAAACATAAACGAACGAACGTAAATAAACATAAAATTTACAAAAATATACACAATATTGTGTTTTATAAATGTTGTTTTGTTTAAGTAAATCAATTATATAACTATATAATAAAAAGATACGATAGACGAACATAAACATATATACGATCATAAACGAACGAATAATCGAACGTTCACGAACATAAATGAACGAACAAGACTTTTGTTCATGTTCGTTCATTTAACTAAACGAACGTAAAATGTTGTTCATGTTCGTCCATTTAATAAATAAACGAACATAAACGAATTTTTTACCGAACGATTCATGAAATGTTCACTGAACGTTCAGTTCGTTTACAGCCCTAGTCACACCGATCGTGTGATTGCAGCCATGTCGAATCTTTGGTGCCGCTATTGTATTCATATGTCTGAGCCTCATTTGCGCAGCCTAATAATTTTTTCAATCCATCAAGGGGTAACAAGGGTGTGAGTTGTGTTGGATTCTTTGTGCAAAAGATGTGTACCTTTTTTCTTTTTCTAGGAAATGATGATACTGTTGTGTTTACTGTGCACAGTTTACCCACGCCCGTATATTGGCACGGCAGTGACACTTAAAGTGTGATTGCAGCCATGGCCGGCGTTCGGTACTGCGACCGTATTTATGAATCTGAGCCTTATTTTTGCGACAAAGGACAAGGGTCGAATTACAAGATGGCAATGTAGGATTTTATCAATAGTTAAGAGTATGCGAATGGAACTATTATTTGTGAGGTGAGTGTTTTTCTTATGAAGCTTGATTCTGTATTCTTTGCCTAAATTCTAAGAATTGTTTTATGCGTAGGTCTATGACTGTTCTATTGCTATTTAAAAGGACTTCATCATGGCATTAAAGAAGGTATTGACTATGGAGCTCTAATACTTTTTCTTCCTTTTGGATTTGCTTGAACGACAAGTTTTATTTTTGACCTTCTCATCATCTTCTTCACCGCTATCGCTCCAAGAGCCTCCGACAAAAGCTCTTTGGTTCTTATCTTTCGGAGGTTTTGGACATTCTCCAATAAGATGATTCGGGTCGCCGCATCTAAAGCATTTTATATCACTTTTACCGTTCTTGTCATCACGGCTTCTTTGGAACGTCTTTTTGTCGTTCTGAGGTTGTCTCACGAATCTACCTCTTCTTTAAAAGAACTTCTTGAAGTCTCTTACCGCCATGGCATACTCTTCATCTTCGCTACCGGAAGTCGAACACTCTTCATCACTAGATTCCTTCTTAGCCAGAAATAGATTTCCTTTCAACTTTTGCTTTGACTATTTTGAAAACTTTCTTGATGATCATTTCGTGAACTTTAAGGTTCTCGATAAGTTTATCAATAGATAGTGACGTTAAGTCTTTCGACCCTTCAATCGCCGTGACCTGTGCTCTCCATTTAGGGTGTAGAGCCCTAAGAAACTTTCTTACGTAGTTCATTCTAGAATAACCTTCATCAAGAGCTTTAAGACTAGTAATAGTAGTATTAAATCTAGCAAAAGCACTATCTATAGATTCGTCTTCCTAAATGATGAATTATTTATATTGTTCAACCAAAAGGTCGATCTTATTATCTTTGACTTGGCTATTACCTTGATGGGTGATTAACAAAGTTTTCCAAATTTCTTTTGTCGTGTTACACATGAAAAATCTTTCATATTCTTTTCTTGGCAAAGCATTTTAAATAATCATTTTGGCTTCATTATTTTTCACAAGTCTCTTTTTGAGATCATTGGTTTGTTTTTCAAAAGGGATAACGTCATCTAATTTGGTTTCCGGATATTGTACAATAGGTTGAAAATAAACATTGGTATAACATGCAAAGATCTTGATCTTTGATTTAACATATGTCTCGAATCTATTTTTTCAATAAATAAACTTTGCTATCAAAGGGTGATGGTTTTGTATAGATTGCACATTTCTAGACTATTTGTCGGAAGCAATAGAATCGATCCAAGCTTTTAAAAGTAAAGTATCATTTTAAAAATCTTGAGTGACGTTGCTCCTGATACCAATTATGGAAACTATAAGGGAGGGTTGAATAGTTTACACGTTTGTTTTACGTTTTAAAAGTTTACTTTCAAAAATGTTTAGATCCGAGTTATAGGTTCAACCAATTCACAATATAAACAAGCAATAACTATCTAAACTAAAACTAGATAACAATAATAATAATATAAAGAGATAAGGAAAGAAAAGACCAAACCAAGACTCTAAGATTTTATAGTGGTTTGGCTACAAAGCACCTCTTCGCCCTACTCCACTCCCCGAGTATCCGACTTGAGATTTCACTATGTCAACAAGCTCTCTTTAGGCGGAGAAAACCGTTTACACGTCGCTTACATTATTTTCTGACACTAAGCTAAATGTCGAGTCCTAATCTTAGCTAGAACCAATCTACCACTTCACAAGATATACACACTCACTAGATCTACACAATCGGATCTACACAATATCCGAATCATACAAATACACAAGATAAATACAATAGAGGTTTGTTACATAGAAGAAAAGAGGAGAGATCACTAATTAACACTTTGTTTCTTGACAAATACGAGTGTTATTCTCTTGCACTTGAATGAGAGGGAAGAGATGAGGAATAAGGGGAAAGGGCATTTAGATCACTTGAAACAAGATCTAAGTATGTTAGTGATCAAGAGTTTTAGTGAGAGAAATAAGTTTTAGAGAGAGAAAGAAGAGACTGAAAAATTTCATGCCAAGAGGAATGATTTTCAGCAAGGGGTGGACCAGTATTTATAGACAGGAAAAACCAACTGTAACTGGTGGCGGTCCCGGAGGTCTCATATATATAAGGGGGCCGCCAGGCCTATAAGGGGGCCGCCACCTAGACTCCGCTCCCTTTTTTGTCTTTTTGTAGGGAATGTTGTATCTGGTGTAGAAGCTTTCGTTTTGGGGGGAAATTTGAATTTTAAATTTTAAGTTTTTAATAAAACTTTTCTTTTAATTAGAAAATATTTTGTATAATTAATTTTGTAAAAATCTTTTGTAAAAATGTAATGGACGAGAGAAAAATATTTTCTTGATCACTAATCATACTTAATGATTTGTTTGTTCATACCTTAAGTGATCACTAATCTTAGAAATGAAATTTTACGATTAATAATTTGTAAACGCTTTTACATTTTGTTATTATCAAAACGTTGAGAGGTCGAAAAATATAAATAACGTTTTTGACATTATTTGTATTAACAGAAAATTTTCTTAACAACAATAAGGTAAGATTCCTTAAGATTTGCTTGATATCTTGCACAAAGGAAAGTTAAAATTAATTATCAGGTCAACTTGCAGTAAGGTACATTAGTAATACAATCATACATTTGTATTGAGTCTTCTATATAGCTTTTCCATTGAGATCATGTCCTAAGTTATTAGGGGGTACCATTAGTGTTTTTACTAATGAACCATTTATGTCATACTTTTTTAGCAGATCCTTGACATAATTTTCTTGGTTGATGAAAATGCCTCTTTCAGATTGTTTAATCAAAAATCCAAGGAAATAAGTGAGGACACCCATCATGCTCATCTCATACTTTTGAGTCATAAGCTTAGCAAATTGTTTTCAAAGCTTTGTGCTTGTAGACCCAAAGATGATATCATCAGCATAGATTTCGACCAAGAAAACATCAGTTTTGGTTTTGTAGACTAACAGTGTGTTGTCTATCTTTCCTCTCACAAATTTATGTTTAGTGAGGGAGGTTGAGAGGCGTTTAATACCATGCTCTTTGGAGGCCTATTTAAGTACCATAAAGGATTTGTACAGTTTGCAAATTGGTTTTGCGAAACTCACTGCTATCAAAAACCTAGGTTTGTTGAACTCATAAATTTCTCACTTTATTTTTTATTCAGGAATGCACTTTTGACATCCATTTGATAAATTGTGAAGTTCATGTATGTGGTAAAGGTAAGAAAGATTTTAATTGCTTTAAGTCTTGCAACTGGAGCAAAGGTTTCATCATAGTCTATGCCTTATTCTTGCCTTAGACTTGAGCTACAAGCCTTGCCTTGTTTTTTGATGCAATGCCATGTTTACATCTTTTGTTCATGGCCATATCCACTTTAGAGCTCCAAATTTTTGGTTTTTCCATAAGGTGAAGGAATAAGTGTCCAGACTCTGTTTCTAGCAAATTAGTTCAGTTCCTCTACATGGCATCAACCCATCCAGGATGCTTATCTGCTCCAGAGACCTTTTTGTGCTCTTCTTTAGAGAGAAAATCTACATATATACATTCATGAGCTAAAGCAACACTTAGTTCTTTAGCCATTGCCCTTGTGAGCATGCCAGATCCTAGATTGTTGGGAATTATATTGATTTGATGATACAAAACAATGAAACAAGAATGAAACAAAAGGAAAACAAAAGGATCTAAGTCGACTTATGGTAATTAACAAGATGTTCGGAGTACATGAAGATTTTAGAAGATTTGGTCAAGATATGAATATAAAGATTAGGGCGATTTAGTTTCCTAATACAATTAGTTTTCCTTGTAAGTCTTATGGACTCTATTATATAAAGAGATCCATAGACATTGTTTTAGGTGTGTCCCTTTGTGTAAACACCAGAAAAACATGTGTGTATCGAGTGTGTAAACAATGTAGACGTCTAGTTGTGTTGGTGTAGCTCCAAGGTATCAAGGTTTCCTTGAACCCTGTTAGATTGTAAATGTTCTATACTGATCATATAGAATTGGGGCTTGGAGTGAATGTATGAATGTAAAACCTTCTTTAATAACAATGAATTTTTGTTTGATTATTCCGCCTTTGTTAGTATTAATCCTAGATTAGTTCTAAACAAACTAGAGCTTAAACGATCAATTTCTATCAGGTTGTATAGGTTCTATCAGGTGGTATCAGAGCCACGGGGCTCTTGATCTAGGATCTGACAAGGTTTTAAACCAAAACCCTAACCCTAATTTTGATTATGCATTTTTCTTGGTGAATATAGTTAGGGTTTTGCTGGTGGTTTATGTTGTTTGATCATGTGTTCAAGACAAGGATTGTGTTGTTTTAGTTCGTTACTTGGAAGCTATGCATGATCTACGTGACTAATTGGGTGAAAGTCACGACGCTAATTAGGGTTTCATGAGGTTTATATTGTTTAATCGATGCCAAGAAGAAAACCTTTTTCCTTAAAACCCTAATTCTCCAAGACGAGTTCTTTGCTTGTTTCAAGCTGCCTTGCATTAAATCATTTATAACCTTTCTTAATGTATTTGATTTTGTCGCTGAACCTTTGAAAATATTAGGGTTTGGGTAGTAGAGATAATCATCAGTCTTTTTTGGATTGATTGACAAAGAGGATTTGAATACTAGAACTTCCAAGGCAAGGATCAAGATCTTGGTATACACTTGGGTATCATCCTTGATTCATTATACTCGTGTTGAATTCTGCTAGGGTTTTGACTATTGGAACTAAACCCTAAAATTCAAGATCGTTTCCTTGTTGCTAGTGGATTGAATCATTGCTATGACTTCAAATGTGCTTACTGGTGATACTACTAAAGGATTCAAATACATTTGCTAGCACTTATACGACTACCGGTGTTAAAAAAAACTCGACACAACCTATATCATCTAAGGTTTCAAAGAATTGTTTTAATCTCTAAGTTAATGATGTTCATAAACATGTCTGTGCTGCCACGTAAGAACAGTGAGACATTTAATGTTGCTTGAATATGACAGTGCTGCCAATGCAACATTAGTGCTGCTAGGATAAGCAGTTAATGTTGTTTGGGATCAAACACAGGTTAGTGCTGTCAATGTTTATATTAATATTGTTTCGAAAATGTGTTCAAGTGTTGGTGTTGTTTGTGATATTACTACTGCTAAGGTTAGTAGTTATTACATGTTAAGATTACTCCTTGGTTTATAATTGATTCGTGATGGATGAAGCGCTAATATGTTGGTTCGTGATTGTGCTGCTATTGGTCACGAATACAAGTTTATGTTGCTAGGGTTTGACAAACTTACTACTGTTGGGAACAATTACAAGATTAATACTGCCAGTTATGTTTATTGCTTGCTTGGTAATTTAGGACATGTTACTACTGCTAGGTTTGTTCCTAGTAGTTATACTGTGGGGATTGAAGTATTAATCTGCTAGCTTTGTTTGATATCTTATTGCATACTAGTTAGAGATCTGTTGGATGAGCAGATCTCAGACAGAAAAGGATAAACAACATAATTTGCTCTTAAATGTTTATTTGGGGGGTGTTTATTCTTGGGAATATTTGAAATAATTGATTACAGAGATGATTATTTATCATTTATTTAAAGTTGAAGTAAAGTTTCACAGGTGTGTATTCTTATCATATCTTAAAAGTCAGTGTTTGTGATGACTTTAAAGATAACTTGTTCGTGCTTATACGGTGTTGATGAAGACTTACAAAATCTAGCAATGTGTGATTGATAAACGTATGGTGCTCAATGCTCACATTTGCTATCACTTAAAGGAGTTACGTTGTAGTGCTTAGTGTCTCATTAAAGATGAGAATTTTGTCAAGAAATTGAGGTCTACTCATAATCAGCAGTATGAGTTTGGAGTCACGTGGATAGTACGAGACATAAGACACAAATTTGGGTTGTTCTACTTCATCATCAAGTTCCTAATACTTAGTTTTCTTCATCAGTAATCATTACAAAAAACCGGGTTAAAAAGGTTTTGGGCCATGAGATTTAATTTTGGGCTCGGTTAAAGGGTTAAATGATTTTGGGTTTAATTTAGACTTAACAACCGTTAGTCCCTAAGTAACAAAGGACTAACGATGTAATTGTTTTTGGGATTTTTGGTGAAAATGATTTAACTTAACAATCGTTAGTCCCTAAGTAACAAAGGACTAACGATGTAATTGTTTTTGGGATTTTTGGTGAAAATGATTTAACTTAACAATCGTTAGTCCCTAAGTAACAAAGGACTAACGATGTAATAGTCTTCACATGAGTTGACCAAGGTTGACTTTGGTTGACTTTTGTTGACCCTTGCTAACAAACACCCGACTCTATTGTACTCTTTCCGTCTCGTGTTGGTTTTTGTCCGGTTTTTTGCTCTTTTCTTGTGATTTTTGTAATATCCGTGCCTACACATCACAAAAGACAAAATACACAATATACAAGCATAATATGTTCATTTTTCATCTTTTTAGGGTCATTTTTGCTATAAAATGGATATGTGATTTCTCACATATCAGAATTCTACAAGATGTAGGAGTACATAAAGATTTTAGAAGATTTGGTCAAAGATATGAAGATAAAGATTAGGAAGATTTAGTTTCCTAATATTATTAGTTTTCCTTGTAAGTATTATGGACTCTATTATATAAAGAGATCCATAGACATTGTTTTAGGTGTGTCAGTTTATGTAAACACCAGAAAAAACGTGTGTGTATCCAGTGTGTTAACAATGTAGACGTCTAGTTGTGTTGGTGTAGCCCCAAGGTATCATGGTTTCCTTGAACCCTGTTAGATTGTAACCGTTCTATACTGATCATATAAAATTAGGGCTTAGAGTGAATGTATGAATGTAAAACCTTGTTTAATAACAATGAATATTTGTTTGATTATTCTGCCTTTGTTATTATTAATCCTAGATTAGTTTTAAATAAACTAGAGCTTAAACGATCAATTCCAATCAGGTTGTATAGGTTCTATCATAGATTACCCATAATGTTAACCAGTTTAATATGTTTGTCTCTAGACCATCTGTCTTGAGGAGCTGGAGTGGCTAAGGATGAGGTGGAAGAGAGGGTTTAAATTTGAATTGTTAAAACTGCATTTGGTGCTGAAGCATCCTTAGTTGAAGAGGATGGTGGTTTAGTGAAATTACCATCTTTAGTGTTTGTGATGTTTTCCATAATATAGTCATCGTTGGTGTGATTTGAGTGTTTAGCTTGATCATCATTTGAGATTTCATCTTTTTGAACAAGGTGATCATTTTGATCAGGCTGATCATTTTAATAAGAGGAAGCATCAGATTTAGTGACAATAGGTTTAGGTCTATCATAGGTTTCTATGAACTAAACAGTATTACTGTCTAATTGATACCTTTGAGAGGGTCAAAAGTGATGAAGATATTCATCAGGTGGGTATCTTTCTGATTCAGTAATAGTAATATCATCAACTAAAGGTTTTATAAATTTGATAGCATAAGTGCTTTCATCAAATGTGATGTGGAAAGTTTCTTCAATTTGTTGTCTTTTTGTGTTAAAGACTCTAAAGGCTTTGATACAAGTGAGTAATCAAGAAATTAACGATCATCACCTTTTTCATCAAATTTCCTAAACGATTTTTATGATTGTGAATGTAAACTCGACATCCAAAAGACATGAAGGAAACAAATGTTTTGAAGTCTCCTACGAAATATTTCATAAGGAGTTTTGGGGTGTCTTTTAACAATAGTGGACTGAGTGTAACATGCAGTGGTTACAGCTTCAGTCCAGTATTGCTTTGAAAAGACAGAGCCTGAAAGCATTGTTCTTATAGCTTCTATGAGAGTTTTATTTTTCCTTTCACCAAGACCATTTTGTTCAGGTATGTAAGGAAAGGAAAAGTTTTGAGAATTTCCTTTTTCATCATAGAAATTGACAAGAATGTTATTTCTAAATTAAGTACCATTGTCTATTCTGAGTTGTTTGACATGAATGTCATTTTGATTTTTAACTCTTTTAATGAAAGACATAATGGTTTCAGGTGCATGACTTTTCTTTTTCAAGAAGTATACCCATGTGTACCTTGAGTAGTCATCAACAATGACAAGGGTATATTTTTCATGGTTAATAGACCTAGGAGTTACAGGTCTAAACAAATCCATGTGAAGAAGATAAAGACATTTCTTGATTGATGATGTTTGTTTTGTCTTGAATCTGGCTCTGTGATGTTTTCCCTTTTCACATGATGAACATGGGTTGTCCTTTGAGTAGACAAGAGAGGGAAGACCAATAACAAGATTTTGTTTGGCTAGTTGGTTGATTATTTTGAAGTTTATATGTGAGAGTCTTTTGTGCCAAATCCAATTTAGACTTTTTGATGCTTTAGCAAAGAAACAAGTCTCTTGTGCGGAAGAGGTCATGTCTAGAACATATACATCTCTTACTCTGGGAGCAATCATCACAACTTCTTTGATGGTATTACAAATAATTCCCTTTTTCTCATCAAACTGAACAATGTATTTAGCATCACACAGTTGACTTGTGCTAATTAGATTGTGCTTAAGACCATTTACAAATTTCACTTTATGAAAACTATACCATTACATCTACTAGAACCATATCCTAGAGTGGTGCAAGTAGAGTCATCTCTAAAAGCCACTTTAAGGCCTGGTTGTTCTTCATATTTGTGCAAGTAGCTTTTGACACCAGTCATATGCCATGAGCATCCACTGTTCAGGAACCAGATGGGCTTCTTAATGTCATATTGCATAGATAAGGTAAATGTTTAGTTTCTTTTAGTGACCCACCTCTTGGTGGGAGTCTTAGATCTACTAGCATTTGATGATTCAGCATTCTTTGCTTGAAGTGCTTCACCTCTTCTAAACCACTCAATATCATTATGATAAGTTGTGGTGTGAACTGCGCTTCCATAAGTTTCACAACTGTTTGTGACAAATTGAGGGTTTCTTGGTTTAATTCCTCTTTTAAGAGAAATGATTCGATTATGACCCTTTATGTCATGGTCGTAACTTCCACAAAGCTCACATATGGGATCATTGTGACAATCATCATATTGATGATCATTGTACCTATAATTTTTGCATGGTGGGAAGGGATTTAAAGGTCTTAAGGATTGAGATCTTGATGAAGACTCACATTATGTCTTGAGATGCTAAACCATGTTCATGGAGTTCATGTATTCAGCATGATAACAAATTCTTTGATCAGTTCTCTCACATTTTTTATGAAATATAACTTGATAATAGTTTTCTAAAAGATGATTGTTCACCTAACAAAGTTCACATCCTTTATTGAATTGTGTTTCATACTTAGTTTGAAGTGAGTTTTGAGGAACCTGGCGAGGTTTGTTATTTCTGTTGTAAGATGACTAATTTATGCTGATTTGTAATTTTAAAGCATCCAGTTCTTTCATTAGCATAGACATGGGAATGTCATCTTTAGTTTTAACATTCTTTAGTTTACCAGCAGGAGCTAAGTTCCTTTTAGAAGCTAAAACATTTTTTATTCCTTTGGCAGGAGTTGAGGAATTTTTTGTTTCATTTATGATAACATCTTTTGATGTTTAAGCTTTTCTTGAATAACAAGCCTTTAGAATTGATTTGATTGCTTTAGGTCCAGTTGAAGGTTTAGTTTAAGGTTTAGCACCAACAAGCTTCTCTAGTAGAGGAAGTGGGGTGCTAGAAACTGAAGTTGATTCCTCAACGGAATCATAGTTAGTGACTGAAGAGTCAGTGATATGTACTTGTGATTCAGAGGGAAGAATTCTACCAGTGTCATGGTTAGGCAACATAAGTCCTTTAGCTTCAAGGAACCATGCTCTTTCAACTGGGTATAGACACATTGGTATCATCAGATTTGACAAAGACTAAGTCTTTTTGCCTAAAACTAGAGGAATCTTTAGTGACTTGATCAACTCCTAAGATTTTTCTCTTTTAATTTAGAATTTGTTTACTCATACACTGATTGACCTTGTTAGAACTGTTAAGACAACTTTCAGTGATTTTAGTTAGCTCTTTTAGTTCTTTCAGGTTTGATTCTCTGTGAGAAATTCAGTGTTTTCCTGCTGAATAGTTAGAAAATCAAGCTTTGCCTATTTTAATTCTTATACTTTTTCTTTGCATGTATTTAGTTTTTAAACAAGTGCTTTTCTAAACGGTTTTAAAAACGAAGAGGTTTACGTCGCTCAACCTTCGGGGTTCATTGATTTTCAAAAACCAAATTATGTTTAGAAACTTAAAAAGGCTTTATATTGTCTTAAGCAAGCTCCTAAGGCTTGGTATGATAGACTAAAAGCATTTTTGATAAAACACGAATATTCAATGGGAATGATTGATAACACTTTTTTACTAAGAAATCAAAGTCACATCTTATCATTGTTTAAATATATGTCGACGACATTATATTCGGTTCCACGAGTCAAAACTTGTGTGATGATTTTGGAAAAATCATGCACGATGAGTTTGAAATGAGTATGATGGGGGAGTTGAATTTCTTCTTGGGTCTTCAAATAAAACAAATGAAAGACGTAATATTTTTCAATCAATTCAAGTACATCAAGGAAATATTAAAGAAGTTCGGGTTGGAAGATTCCAAACCAACCAAGACGTCGATGCCAACGGAGATCAAGCTCACTAAGGACGATGAAGCCAACTCCGTGAATAGCTCTAAATATCAAGGTATGATTGGTAGTTTACTTTATTTAACTACAAGTAGGCCCGATATTATGTTTAGTATTTGCTTATATGCTCATTTCCAAAAAAAATCCTAAGACTACCCACATAGAAGCCATTAAGTGTATATTTAGATATGTTAGAGGAACTACACACTTAGGTTTATGGTATCCGAAAGGAACCGGAGTAGAAACTATAGTTTATGCCGACTCCGACTACGCGGGCGATTATGTTGATCGCAAAAGCACTAGCGGCGTTTGTACGTTCATGGGATGTTGTTTGACATCTTGGTTCGCTAAGAAATAAACGACCCTTGCTATCTCCATGATCAAAGCCGAATACGTCTTCGCCAAGAAGGCATGTCAACAAGCACTGTGGATGAAACAAGCTCTCGTCGACTATGACATACGCCTCGACGACGTTCCAATTATGTGCGACAATAAAGGTGCTATCGACTTAAGTAAAAACCCCGTACAACACTCTAGAACTAAACATATAGAAATCCGTCACCACCGCGTTAACATCCAAAAGGGCAACATTTCTATCGAGAAAGTTGCATCAGAAGATAATATAGCCGATATATTTACTAAGCCTTTAAAACGTGAAGTATTTTATTATTTAAGATTAGGATTAGGAATGATGGAACTTATCATGGATAGTGATTCTCCATCATCTCAAAAATAATAGTAAAAGGAAATCTAATGAAGTAATTAATCATTATTCAAAAGATGTTAATTCTCATTACAAGTTCTAATTACAAAACCTCGGATCATGAACATAATCGAGATTAGAATTTTACTAGATAAAGAAAATATCATTAAAACGACCATAGATATTTTTAAAGTCTACATATATGGTTAATACATGAAATTACAAAATCAATTGAAAAGGATAAAAAGAACAATTATCGAATTGCAACTCACACTTGTGTTGACGATGTTTTGTAGAGTCTAAATGTTCATAAATGCTTGTGTTATTAGCAATGGTCAAATTATGCTAACGGATAACACACTCCTAGTAGGATCGGCTACGTTGAAAATCCATCGAGAAATTCATGACAAGTTGCACAGTTCGCTCAAAACTTAAACGTCGACTCTAAAAATTCAACCACATACTCCTAACAACATATATAACACTCTCCCATTGCCAAAAACACAACACCTTATCTCAATTCAGTTAAAAACCATTTATGTCCGTTTTCTTGAGTGTTTACGACCTACGGATCCACATTATGGTAGATCCGTCCGTATTTAGTGGATTCATATACCAGCAGAGTTACCCTACATTTAAATTGTTGGACCACTTGCCTTCTCCTCCAATAATACACCACTACCTACTTCTCATATCACCTAAGATTGATCAATCCAGCCAACATCATTTCAAGCTATAATTAACATAGATCCATACATATCAAGACATATACAATCACAATTGTAAGTTTTTCCTTTCTAAATCTTTATTTTGAAACATTTATTTTTCTTTCCATAAATGGAAAAAGATTTGAAATGATAGATCAATACACTTTCCAAAAACAATTAACATACTTATTTTTGTCTAAGTTAATACAAATCAAAAAACAATTATTCCCTCATGAATGAACCCTCAAGATTTACATTTAATGTATTATCTTGACTCATTCGATTTGAGAGATAGAGCAAAAAGGAGACATGCAATTAACTATGCCATGAGTTAAAAACACACATCTCTACATAACATATGTATAATAACTCATTTTCGACATATTTTTATCTATATTTTAATTATATCTTTATAAATTTACTAGGTTCAATTATGCTTAGAATGATGAAACCTGACTACAAAAGTGCCAAAGCCTACATACCAAAAATCCATCACCAAAAGTCTACTCCAAACAATGTCAAAAGCTCTTTTAGAACCCTTCAAAATTGCTCTATTCATGAATGAAGACACATTGAATCCTCCTTCACTTTTGGCAACGACGTCGTTAATCAATTCAAACCCATTCAATTCGATTGTCTCCTCACTCTAAACGGTCATATTTGTCCTCGTTTTATCATCGAATTTTATCGCAAATTCAAATTGATTCGTAATGTGCGTGATATGTCTCTTTCGATTGGCTTTACCGTTCGAGACAAAGATTTCATAATTTCACTTGAAAAATTCAGTCAAGTTCTTCAAATTCTGTATAAAGGAACATGTGTCTTCTGTTCATTAAAACTTTTAAACACTACTCGTGAAAAACATGTCTCCTATCAAACTAACCTTCCAAATATTAGAGATGTTGTTCAAAACATTTGCATTCCATCAAGTCATCAAAATTACTCAAACCCTACCATTATCTTCTGAGATAATCTTCCTCCCAACATCAAGGATTGGGTACTCACATTTGTGAGAATGTCATTTATGTCGACACTCACAAAAGCTTCTTAGATTCATGCTCTGCCATCATGCTCTATCATCTCAAGAACTCTCAAAACTTTAACCTTGCCTACTTCATTGCTCATAATATTGAGAGTGTCAAAATAGATTCGATTGTCCTATTCCATATGGTTTACTCATTACCCGTCTATACCGATTTGTTCTTGCTAATCATCCAAAACTTTTTCGTACCCACCATACACTACAATTCGTTATGCACTATCGAATTATGAGCTCCATCAATAAGAAAAATGAGAAAAAGAGGAATGAGAGTGATGAAGTTAAGCTTGACATACCTTACTCACCATCATCTGTTGAGAGCTCAAACCAATCATCTCCTTGGCTAGGATATTGGTCATCTGTGGATCAATTTTAAACTAAGTGTAACTCATTCTCTAGGAATCATGGATTGCTATTTTAGGATAATATTATGCTATCTTATTGAAAGTTTGTAGTATCTTTTACGTTAAACTATGTTATTTTGGACAAATGTATGCTAATGACTACCATGCATGCTTTATTTATGTTAGATATAAGTTTATCTTTGTTGAGGGAATGTATTTACATTTGCTGGTCATTTATATGGTTCTCGTGGACCCACGAATATCCCAAAACCTAAATCCGTAACACAATGGTGGATCCGTATAAACAGTAGTCAGACCAATCTATACACTTTCCTTTACCCTCCATTATTTGTACTCATCCTCTTAAACCTTAGGATAAAATACCTCATCCATATAAGACCTTCATGTCAAAGCATACACTCTATGTATTTTATAAGACACACTATCATAACCTTATATTCAAAAATTAAATGTCTATCTCCTCAAATGACTTTACACCTACAATCAAAAGGAAAATCATCAAAGAACATCTCTCAAAACTCAAGTCAAATCAAATTGATCCAAACACTACTCCACCTGAAGTCTTAGAAGCAAGACAAGCTCATTTTCACCTCATGACATGTCAATGTCGTAGTAACTCACAATGTGAAATTGGTTTACTATTACATAAAATGCATCTCATGTTCGAGTATATTCAAGAACACACTCCACAAAATGAAAAACCTTCTCTCCATAACAAATTTAATTATTTAATCCAAAACACCAAGCACAACCCTCATCTACTCATATGTAGATGTTTTACCAACAAAGTTGACCAACTCCAATGCCTACAAGAAGGTGTTCATTTCATTTGCTCATACATCCAACACCATCTTGGATCTCTTTCAAACCCACCATACCTTCCGCATTAAATCCACTCTTATGGTACCTCAAACCCTTTGGATTATATGGGAGACAAGAT